>JAJOOJ010001907.1:0-94829 GCA_029582625.1 Solanum boliviense
CATAGTCTAGTTTAGAGTACAATTGAGGAAACCTTTCAAGAGACTCACTTTCACTAGATTATCATAAACCTTATTCATTCATTCATGTGTGTGTGTACATATGTGAGAAAGCCTTTCACATAAACACCTTTATACAACACATAGTCATACCTTGCTAATCATACACTTTGCATGCATAATAAGATGTAAGGGTGCATATAAGAGTTAACCTTTCAATAGACACCATAACACATCATATTCATAGCTATACATGTAGAGTGTGTGTGTGCATATTGGTCCTCATAGTGACATAATAGCGACAACATCGATACTGAGTGCACTTCCCTTCAAGGGAACACCACACATTCACAATGTTCCCAAATCATGAGCAATTTACATATAAAGCCATTAGGGATTTTAAACCACACACCCACACTTTATCATAGGAGACAAGGACACATTCAACATTGAATAGGTACTCCTAACATGTATATGATCAAACATCCATATAGGGGTCATATAGGTAGGGGTCATTCCACAATAGTACCTAACATAATCAATCATGTAGACCACACCTTATCCCTAACATTATCATTCATATTATACTCCTCATCATCAACACACTTTAAACATCATGCTAGCATTGTGGATTTCATACATAACCTTCATAGCATAACTTCATAAATATATGCATCATAATCATCAATTCACTTTACATCTATTGTCTTCGAGGCCATTATGTCAACATGCATAGATAGACAAGAAGTGAACACCTCCACCATAAGTGGATCAAACCACACCATATCAATTTTCATACTATAAACTAGAAGTTAGGTCAACTTATCAATTATCCAAGCCATGATCACCATGGATCAATCCTCAACAATTCATAATCAATTGACATAGGTAGCAATAGGAATCAACAATGTAATTCAATATCATAAACACAATTCCATAAACAAAGGGATCAACCCATAACTTTGTCCATAAGGCCATAATCCTCAACTCATCAATATACCAACAATTCAACATGAATAAGTATAGATAATCATAAGAAACATCAATACAATCTAATCTAAACATAATTTCATCAATAGAGATCATATTCACAAAGACCCACATCATAGGCCAATTTTCAATAATTTGGGGATCATGGGTTCTTCAAGCTTTCCTTTGAAAATTGTTTGACAAGGAACCCATGTTTAGATTGAAAATTGGGAATTTTGGTCTTTGAATCACTTTTGAAAATCTTTGATAGAACTCCTTGAATGATAGGTTATTCAAGAAACAAGAATCACCATACCTTAATTATTGAAGACCCGCGAATTTGAAGAAGAAATCTGTTGAAAACCCATCTACTAGCTTGAGCTTCATCAAGGTCTTCAATGGAATTTTTGAGAGAATCTATTTTCAGAGGGAAGGGTCAATTTGAAAAATTTGTCTAATTTTAGGTTTTGGAGTTTTAACCAACTTAAAATACCCTAAAATAGGTAGAATAACCGTAAATATTTATTAAGACACTAGGGTTACCTCCATTGATTTTAGACTCCAAACAACACATAAAAACATGAACAACATACTAGATCACACCAACACGTAAAATACTAGTTTCCGAACGTATTGGTCGTCCCTTGACGTTTAACTTCCAAACTCTTTAACGCTGATTAAAAAGGATATTCTTCATTATTTTAACAAGTTATCCTACTTTATTTTGAGGGTCGTTACAGGTTTAAATATTCGGACCAATCAAATCCATAGCTAAGGTCTTGATGGACGTCCACGAAAAATTTCAGCAAAAAAGACGTCGAAAATCCAAATTACTAAATGATCCATGGACTATTAAAGCATAAGAAAATTTGCAAAACGAGGGGGTTTACCCACTCTGGGGTTCATTTGACTGTGAAAATGAGCCAGTTTACCCGTCTGCACCAACCGGCTCCTTAGCTAAGGTCTTGACAGACATCTAAAAGATATTTCATCAAAAATGAAGTTGCAAATCTGGATCACAAAATGATCCATGGATTATAGCACACGATAATTAGCAAAACAGGGGGTTTACCCACTTCAGGGGTCATTTGACCTTGAAAATGGGCCGGTTTGCCCATCGGGACCAACTGACTCAAAATCTAAGGTCTTGAAGGACGTCCATAAATATTTCAGCAAAAATGACGTCGAAAATCTGGATCACCACAAGACCCATGGACTATAGCCCACAAAAATTGGCAAAAGTGGGGGGTTTTCCAGTTCAGGGGTTCATTTGACCTTGAAAATAGGCCGGTTTTCCTGTCTGGCCAATCGGCTACATAGCAAAGGTCTTGACGGACGTCCACAAAAAATTTAGGCAAAAATGAAGTCGGAAATCACCATAAAATCCATGGACTATAGCAAATGAAAATTAGCAAAATGGGGGTTTTACCCGCTTCGGGGATCGTTTGACCTTGAAAATGGGCTGGTTTTCCTGGCGGGAACAACCGTCTCCAAAGCTATGGTGTTGACGGACGTCCAGGAAAAAGTTTGGCAAAAATCACGTCTGAAATCTGGACCACCAAAAGATCCATAGACTATAGCACACGAAAATAAGCAAAAAGGGAGTTTATCCGCTCCGAGGATTGTTTGACCTTGAAAATGGGTCAGTTTTCTCGTCGGAAATAACCGAATCCATAGCTAAGGTCTTGACGGACGTCCACAAAATTTTTTGACAAAAATGACGTCGGAAATCTGGATCACCAAAAGATCCATGGACTATAGCACACAAAAATTGGCAAAACAGGGTGTTTACCCGATCCGAGGATTGTTTCATATAAAAAATGGTCGTTTTAGCCCATCGGGACCAACCGGATATATAGCTTAGATCATGATGGACGTCCACTAAAATTATCAGCAAAAAGACGTTAGAAATCTAGATTACCAAAAGATCCATGGACTATAGCACATGAAAATTGCTAAACGAGGGGTTTACCCACTCTTGGGATCGTTTGACGTTGAAATTGTGTCGGTTTGTCCGTCGGGACCAACCGGCTCCATGGCTAAGGTCTTTACGGATGTCAACAAAAAATTTCAGCAAAAATGACATCGAAAATCCGGATCACCCAAAAGATACATGGACTATAACGTACGAAAATTAGTAAAACGAGGGGTTTACCCGCTCCGGGTTCAATTGACCTTTAAAATGGGTCGGTTCACCCATCGGGACCAACCAGATCCATAGCAAAGGTCATGATGGATGTCCATGAAAAATTTCAACAAAAATAACGTCAGAAATCCAGATCAGCGAAAGATCCATGGAAAATAGCACACAAAAATCGGCAAAACGGGGGGTTTACCCACTCCGGGGATTATTTGACTTTGAAAATGGGTCGGTTTTCCCATCGGGAACAACCAGCTCCATAGCAAAGGTCTTGACGGATGTCTACAAATTTTTTTGGAAAAAATGACACTAGAGATTCGGATCACCAAAAGATCCATGGACCATGGCACACGAAAATTGGCAAAAAAGAAGGTTTACCCTATCCGGAGATCAGTTCACATAGAAAATGGTCGGTTTACCCGTCGGGACAAATCGGATCCATAGCTAAGGTTTTGAAGGACATCCACATCAGTAAAAAGACATTGGAAATGTGGATTACCAAAAGATCCATTAACTATAGCATACGAAAATTGGTAAAACAGGGGGTTTACCCGCTCCGGGGATCATTTGACATTGAAAATGTGTCAGTTTATCCATCGGGAACAACAGTCTCCATAGCTAAGGTCTTTATGGATATCCACGAAATTTTTTTGCAAAAAAGTCATCAGAAATCTGAATCACCCAAAAGATCATTGGACTATAGCACACGAAAATTTGTAAAATGGGGTAGTTACCCACTCCGGGGATCTTTGACCTTGAAAATGGGTGGGTTTACCCATCGAAACCAACCGGCTGCATAGCAAATATCTTGACGGACGTCTATGAAAAATTTCAGCAAAAATGACGTAGAAAATCTGGATCACCAAAAGATCAATGGACTATAGAACACTCAAATTGGCAAAACAGAGGATTTACCCGATCCGGGGTTCGTTCGACATAGAAAATGGTTGGTTTACCCATTGGGACCAGCCGAATCCATATCTAATGTCTGGACGAACGTCCACAAAAAATTTCAGCAAAAATAACGTCGGAAATCCAGATTACCAAAAGATCTATGGACTATTATAGTACACAAAAATCGGCAATATGGGGGATTTACCTGCTCCGGGGTTCATTTGACAATGGAATCGGGCCGGTTTGCCAGTCTAGACCAACTGACTCCATAGCTAGGGTCTTGACAGATGTCCACGAAATATTTTGGCATAAATGACGTCGGAAATCTGGATCACCAAAAGACTCATGGACTATAGCACACGAAAATAGGCAAAACGGGGGGTTTACCCACTTCAGGTCTCATTTGATCTTGAAATTGAGCCGGTTTGCCCGTCGGGACCAACCAGCTCAAAAGCTAAAGTCTTGACGAACGTCCATGAAAAATTTTAGCAAAAAATGACGTCGAAAATATGGATCACCAAAACATCCATGGATTATAGCTTATGAAAATTGGCAAAGCAGGGGGGTTTACCCACTTCGAGGATCGTTTGACCTTGAAAATAGGTTGATTTTCCCGTCGAGACAAATCAGTTCCATAGCTAAGGTTTTGACAGACGTCCATGAATATGTTCAGCAAAAATGACTCCAGAAATCCGGATCACCAAAAGATTTGTGGACTATAGCACACGAAAATCGGATAAAATGGGGGGTTAACCCATTTCGAGTCTCATTAGACCTTGAAAGTGGGCCGGTTAGCCCGTCGGGAGGAACCGGCTCAGAAGCTTAAGTCTTGACGGACGTCCACGAAAAGTATCAGCAATAATGACGTCAGAAATCCAGATCACCAAGAGATCCATGGATTATAGCCCACGAAAATTGGCAAAACAAAGGGGTTTACCCGCTACGGGGTTCATTTGACCTTGAAAATGGGTCGGTTTGCCTGTCGGGACAATTTGGCTCCATAGCTATGGTTTTGATGGATGTCCACAAAAATTTTTGACAAAAATGACTTCAAAAATCAGGATCATCGAAAGATCCATGGACTATAGCATATGAAAATTGGCAAAACGGGGGGTTTACCCTCTACGGGGATCGTTTGACCTTGAAAATTAGGTGTTTACCCATTGGTACCAACCGGCTCCATAACTAATGTCTTGACAGACGTCCACTGAAAATTTTGCAAAAATGAAGTCGGATATCACTAAAAAATTCAGTTTCTACAGCACACGAAAATTGGCAAAACGGGGGATTTACCTCTCCGGGAATCATTTAACCTAGAAAATGGGTTGGTTTACTCGTCGGGACCAACCGGCTCCTAAACTATGTTCATGATGGTACACAAATTTTTTTAGGAAAAATGACATCGAAAATCCGGATCACAAAAAGATCCATGGACAATAGAACACGAAAATCAACAAAATGGGGGGTTTACCCTCTATGTGGATTGTTTGACCTTGAAAATGGATCGGTTTTCCCGTCGGGACCAACCGACTCCATAGCTAAAGTCTTGACGGCCGTCCACAAATTACATCAAAAATCTGGATCACCAAAATATCCATCGACTATAGCTCACAAAAATTTGGCAAAACAGGAGGTTTACCCGATCCAGGAATCGTTTTAAATAGAAAATGACCGGTTTAACGTCGAGACCAATCGGATCCAAAGCAAAGGTCTTGACAGACGTCCACAAAAATTTTTGACAAAAAGACGTCAAAAATCCAAATTACCAAAATATCCATGGACTATAGCGCATGAAAAACTGCAAAATGGGGGTTTACCCGCTTCGAGGATCATTTGACCAAGAAAATGGGTCAGTTTACCCGTCTGCACCAATCAACTCCATAGCTAATGTCTTGACTGATGTCCACAAAATATTTCGGCAAAAATGATGGGGGAAATCCAGATCACGAAAAGATCCATGGACTATATAGCACACGAAAGTCGACAAAATAGGGGTTTACCCATATCGTGGATCGTTGGCCTTGAAAATGGGCCGGTTTCCCAGTCCGAACCAACCGGCTCCATAGCTAAGGTCTTGCCGGACGTCCACGAAAAAGTTCGGTAAAAATGACGTAAGAAATCAGGATCACCAAAAGATTCATGGACTATATAGCACACAAAAATCCACAAAACGAGGGGTTTACCCGCTCCAGGGATTGTTTGACCTTGAAAATGGGCCAGTTTTCCAGTGGGGACCAACTGACTCTATTGCTAAAGTCTTTACGAACGTCCAAGAAATTTTTTGGCAAAAATGACGTCGTAAATCTGGAACACGAAAAGATCAATAGACTAGAGCACACAAAAATTGGCAAAACATGGGGTTTACCTGGTTCGGGGCTCGTTTGACATTAAAAATGGCTGGTATGCTTGTTAGGACCAACCGGCTCCATACCAAAGGTCTTGACAGACGTCCACGAAAATTTTCGTTAAAAATGACGTCAAAAATTTTAATCTCCAAAAGATTCATGACTATAGCACATGAAAATCAGCAAAACGGGGGGTTTACACGCTACGGGGATTGTTTGACCTTGAAAATGGGTCGGTTTTTCCGTCGGCACCAACCGACTCCATAACTAAGGTTCTGACGGATGTCTTAAAAAAATTTGGCAGAAATGACGTCAGAAATCCTGATCACCAAAAGATCCAAGGACTATAGCACACGAAAATCGGTAAAATGGGGTGTTTACCCGCTCCGGGGTTCATTTGACCTTGAAAATATGCTGGTTTCCCCATCGGGACCAACCGGCTCCATAGCTAGGGTCTTTACAGATGTCCATGAAAAATTTCGGCAAAAATAACCTTGGAAATTTGGATCACCCAAAAGAACCATGAAATATAGCAGACAACAATCGGTAAAAACGGGCGTTTTACCCGCTCCGGGTCTCGGTTGAGCTTGAAAATGGATCGATTTTCCCGTCGACACCAACCAAATCCATAGCAAAGGTCTTAAAGAACGTCCACAAAAATTTTCGGCAAAAATGATGTTGGAAATATGGATCACCAAAATATCCATGGACTACACACACGAAAATCGGTAAAACGGGGGGTTAACCAGCTTCAGGGATCATTTGTCCTTGAAAATGGGTTGGTTTGCCCATCGGGACCAACCAGCTCTATAACTAAGGTCTTGACAGACGTCCACGAAAAGGTTTAGCAAATATGACATTGGAAATCCGGATTAACAAAAGATCAATAGACTATAGCACATGAAAATCAACAAAACGGGTGTTTACCCACTCCGGGGATAGTTTGACCTTGTAAATAGGTCAGTTTTCCCATCGGGACCAATCGGCTCTATAGCTAAGATCTTGACGAACGTCCACGATTTTTGTTGGCAAAAATAACGTCTGAAATCTGGATCACCAAAAGATCCATGGACTGTAGAGCACGAAAATTGGCGAAACAAGGGGTTTACCCGATCCGGGGTTCGTTTGACATAGAAACTGACTGGTTTACCCGTTGGGACCAACCGGCTCCAAAGCTAAGGTCTTGACGGACGTCCACAAAAATTTTTGACAAAAATGAAGTCGAAAGTCACCAAAAAAATCCATGGACTATAACACACAAAAATTGGCAAAATGGGAGTTTTACCCGCTCTTAGGCTCATTTGACCTTAAAAATGGGTTAGTTTACCTATCGGGACAAATCGACTCCATGAAAAAGTATAGAAAAAATCACATCAGAAATCTAAATCACCAAATGATCTGTGGACTATTGAACACAAAAATTAGCAAAACGGGGGGTTTACCCGCTCCGGGGATTGTTTGTTCTTGAAAATGGGTCGGTTTTCCGTCGGCACTAACTAGCTCTATAGCTAATGTCTTGACAAACGTCCAGAAATTTATTTGGATAAAATGACGTCGAAAATCCGGATCACCAAAAGATTCATGAACTAATAGCACACGAAAATTGGCAAAATGTGGGGTTTACCCGATCCGGGGCTCGTTCCACATAGAAATTGGCCAGTTTACCCGTCGGGAGCAAACGGATCCATATATAAGGTATTGACGGACGTCCATGAAAATTTTTGGCAAAAAGACATTGGAGATCTGGATTACCAAAAGATAAATGCACTATAGAACACGAAAATCGGTAAAACGGGGGGTTTACTTGCTCCCGGGATCATTTGACCATGAAAATGGGATGGTTTTCTCATTTGGACCAACCAGCTCCATAGCTAAGGTCTTGACGGACGTCCACAAAATATTTTGGCAAAAATGATGGCGGAAATACGGATCACTATAGCATACAAAAATTGGTAAAATGGGGGTTTTACATGTAACTTGGGTCTTTTGACCTTCAAAATAGGCTGGTTTACCCATCGGGATCGAACAGATCCATAGATTAGTTTTTGAAAGACGTCCACGAAAAATTTCAGACAAACTGACGTTGGAAATCCGGATCACCAAAACATCCATGGCCTATAGCGCACGAAAGTTGACTTTACGAGGGGGTTTACCCGTTTCAGGTGTCGTTTGACCCTGAAAATGTGCCAATTTTCTCATCAGGACCAACCGGCTCCATAGCTAAGGTCTTGACGGATGTCCACAAAAATGTTCAAAAAAAATGTCATAAGAAATCTGGATCACCATAAGATTCATGGACTATTAGCACACGAAAATCTGCAATACAAGGGATTGTTTGACCTTGAAAATAGGAGTGTTTTCTCGTCGGGATCAATCGGCTCTATAACTAAGGTCTTGATGGACATCCACGAAAAATTGTGGCACAAATGACATCAAAAATTTGGATCACCAGAAAATCCATGGACTGTAGCAGCTGAAAATCAACAAAACGGGGGGATTACCCGATTCGGGGTTTGTTTGACATTGAAAATGGTCGGTTTGCCCGTCGGGACCAACCGACTCCTTAGCGAAGATCTTGACTGATGTCCACAAAATTTTTTGGCGAAAATGATGTCGAAAATTAGAATCCCCAAAAGATCCATCGACTATAACACATGAAAATTGACAAAACAGGGGGTTTACACATTCTGAGGATCGTTTGACCTTGAAAATGAGCCATTTTTCCCATCTTGACCAAACGGCTCATAGCTAAGGTCTTAACAGACGTCCTCAAAATTTTCAACAAAAATGACGACAGAAATCCTGATCACCAAAAGATCCATGGACTATAGCACACGAAAATCGCCAAAACAGGGAGTTTACCTGCTCCGGGGATCATTGGACCTTGAAAATTGGTTGGATTGCCCATCGGGACCAACCAGCTCTATATAGCTAAGGTCTTGACAGAGGTCCATGAAAAGGTTTAGCAAAAATGACGTCAGAAATTCAGATCACCAAAAGATCCATAGACTATAGCACATGAAAATCAACAAAACGGGGGTTTACCCGCTCCGGGTATTGTTTAACCTTGAAAATGGGTGAGTTTTCCCATCGGGACTAATCGGCTCCATAGCTAAGGTCTTTACGGACGTACACAATTTTTTTTAGCAAAAATGACATCGAAAATTAGAATTAACAAAAGATCTATGGACTATAGCACACTAAAATCGGTAACACAGGGGTTTACCAACTCCAGGGTTCATTTCACCTTAAAAATGGGTTGGTTTGCCCATTGGGACCAACCAGCTACATAGCAAAGGTCTTGATGGATGTACACGAAAAATTTCAACAAAAATGACATTGGAAATCCGTATTACCAAAAGATCCATGGACTATAGCACACGAAAATAAGCAAAAAGGGGGTTTACCCGCTCCGTGGCTTGTTTGACCTTGAAAATAGGTCGGTTTTCCTGTCAGGAACAACCGGATCCATAGCTATGGTCTTGACGGACGTCCATAATTTTTTTTGACAAAAATGACGTCAGAAATCTGGATCACCAAAAGAGCCATGGACTATAGCACACAAAAATTGGCAAAACAGGGGGTTTACCCGATTCGGGGATCGTTTCACATAAAAAATGGCTGGTTTACTCATCGGGACCAACCGAATCCATAACTTAGGTCTTCATGGACGTCCAAGAAAAATATCAGCAAAAAGACTTGGAAATCTGGATTACCAAAAGATACCTGGACTATAGCACACGAAAATTTGAAAACGGGGGGTTTACCCGCTCTTGGGCTCATTTGACTTTGAAAATGCGTCGGTTTGCCCGTCGGAACCAACCGGCTCCATACCTAAGGTCTTTACGGATGTCCACAAAAAATTTCGGCAAAAATGACTTCGGAAATCCAGATCACGCATAAGATCCATGGACTATAGCACACGAAAATTGGTAAAATAAGGGGTTTACCCGCTCCGAGCTCAATTGTCCTTTTAAATGAGTCAGTTCGCCCGTTAGGGCCAACCGACTCCATAGAAAAGGTCTTGACGGATGTCCACAAAAAATTTCACCAAAAATAACGTCAAAAATCTGGATCAGCAAAGTTCCATGGAATATAGCTCACAAAAATTGGCAAAACGGGGGGTTTACCCGCTCCGGGGATCGTTTGACCTCGAAAATGGGTCAATTTTTCCATCGGGAATAACCGGCTCCATAGCTAAGGTCTTGATGGACGTCAACATAATTTTCTGGAAAAAATGACACCATAGATCCGGATCACCAAAAGATCCATGTACTATAGCACACGAAAATTGGCAAAACAGGGGGTTTACCCGATCTAGAGATCAGTTCACATAGAAAATGGCTGATTTACCCGTCGAGACACACTAGATCCATAGCTAAGGTTTTGACAGACGTCCACATCGGTAAAAAGACGTTGGAAATGTGGAACCAAAAGATCCATTGACTATAGCACACGAAAATTGGTAAAACATGGGGTTTACCCGCTCCGAGGATCATTTGACATTGAAAATGTGTCAATTTGCCCATCGGGAGCAATCATCTCCATAGCTAAAGTCTTTACGGATGTCCATGAAAATTTTTGGCAAAAAAGACATCAGAAATCCGAATCACCCAAAAGATCCTTGGACTATAGCGAACAAAAATCAGTAAAATGGGGGATTTACCCGCTTTGGTGATTGTTTGAACTTGAAATAACGTCCGAAATCTGGATGGGTCTTTTGACCTTCAAAATGGGCTGGTTTACCCGTCGTGACCAACCAGATCCATAGATAAGCTTTTGAAGGACGTCCATGAAAAATTTCAGCCAAACTGACATTAGAAATCCGGATTACCAAAAGACCCATGGCCTATAGCATACGGAAGTTGACAAAATGGGGGTTTACCCGTTTCGGGGATCGTTTGACCTTGAAAATGTGCCAGTTTTCCCGTGAGGACCAATCGGCTTCATAGCTAAGGTCTGGACGGACGTCCACGAAAAAGTTCAAAAAAAATGACATAAGAAATCCGAATCACCAAAAGATAAATGGACTATTAGCACACGAAAATTTGCAATACAAGGGGTTTACCCGCTCCGGGGATTGTTTGACCTTGAAAATGGGACTGTTTTCTCGTTAGGACCAATCGGCTGTATAACTAAGGTCTTGACGGACATCCACGAAAAATAGTGGCAAAAATGACATCAGGAATCCGGATCACCAAAAGATCCATGGAGTGTAGCACCTGAAAATCGGCAAAACGGGGGGTTTACCCGATCCGAGGTTTGTTTGACATTGAAAATGGCTGGTTTATCCATCGGGACCAACCGGCTCCTTAGCGAAGGTCTTGACGGATGTCCACGAAAAGGTTTAGCAAAAATGACGTCAGAAATCCGAATCACTAAAAGATCCATAGACTATAGCACATGAAAATCAGCAAAACAGGGGTTTACTCGCTCCGGGGATTGTTTAACCTTGAAAATGGGTGGGTTTTCCCATCGGGACCAATCGGCTCCATAGCTAAGGTCTTTACGGACGTACACGAAAATTTTTAGCAAAAATGACATCGAAAATCTGGATTACCAAAATATCCATGGACTATAGCACAAGAAAATTGGTAAAACGGGGGGTTTACCCGCTCCGAGGATCGTTTGACCTTAAAAATGGGTCGGTTTTCCCATCGAGACCAACCGCCACATAGCAAAGGTCTTGACGGGCGGACACAAAAAATTTCAGCAAAAATGACATCGGAAATCTGGATTACCAAAAGATACATGAACTATAGCACACGAAAATTGGCAAATCAGGGGGTTTACCCGCTCCTGAATCATTTGACCTTGAAAATGGGCTGGTTTTGCCCGTCGGGACCAACCAACTCAATAGCTAAGGCCTTGACAGACGTCCACGAAAAGGTTTAGCAAAAATGATGTCGGAAATTCGGAACACTAAAAGATCCATAGACTATAGCACATGAAATTCAGCAAAACAGGGGGTTTACCCGCTCCGGGGATTGTCTGACCTTGAAAAATGGTCTGTCTTCCCGTCGGGACCAACCGGGTCCATAGCTTAGGTCTTGACAGACGTCCACATAATTTTTAGGCAAAAATGACGTCGAAAATCCAGATCACTAAAAGATTCATGGACTATACAACACAAAAATTAGAGAAACAGGGGGTTTACCCGATTCGGGGATCGTTTTACATAGAAAATGGCCGGTTTGCCCGTTGCGACCAATCGGTTCCATAGCTAAGGTCATTACGGATGTACAGGGAAAATTTCGGCAAAAATATATGTCATAAATCACAAAAAAATCCATGGATTATAGCATATGAAAATCGGCAAAATGGGGGGTTTACTTGCTTCGGGGATCGTTTGACTTTGAAAATGGGTTGGTTTACCCATCAGGACCAACCGACTGCATATCTAAGGTGTTTACGGATGTCCATAAAAAATATCGGCAAAAATGACATCGGAAATCCCGATAACCCAAAAGATCCATGGACTATAGCACATAAAAATGGGCAAAATAGGGGGTTTACACGCTTCGGGGATCGTTTGACCTTGAAAATAGGTCGGTTTCCCCGTAGAGACCAACCAGCTCTATAGCTAAGGTCTTGAGAGACGTCCACAAAAAGGTTTAGAAAAAATGACGTGAGAAATCTGGATCACCAAAAGATCCAGGGACTATAGCACATGAAAATTGGCAAAACATGGGGTTTACCCGCTCCGGGGCTCATTTAATCTTGAAAATGAGTTGATTTTCCCATCTGGACTAACCAGCTCTATAGCTAAGGCATTGATGGACGATCAAGAAAATTTTGGCAAAAATGACATCGAAAATCCGAATCAGCAAAAGATCCATGGACTATGGCACACGAAAATTGGCAAAACGGGTGGTTTACTCGCTCTGGTGCTCGTTTGACCTTGAAAATGGGTTAGTTTGCCCGTCAGGACCAACCGACTCCATAACAAAGGTCTTGATGGATGTCCACGAAAAAGTTCAGCAAAAATGACGTAAAAAATATGGATCACCAAAAGATCCATGGACTATTGCACACGAAAATCGACAAAATGGGGGATTACCCGTTCTGGGGCTCATTTGACCTTGAAAATGGACCGATTTACCCATCGGGACCAACCGGCTCCATAGCTAAAGTCTTGATGGACGTCCATGAAAAACTTCAACAAAATTGGGAGTTTACCCGCTCCGTGGCTTGTTTTACCTTGACAATGGGCCGGTTTGCTCGTCGTGACCAACCCGCTTTATAGTTAAGGTTTTGACAGACGTCCACAAAAAAGTTTGGTAACAATGACGTCAAAAATTTGGATCACCAAAAGATCCATGGACTTATTGCACACGAAAATTGGCAAAACAGGGGGTTTACTCGCTTCGAGGATCATTTGACCTTGAAAATGGGCCGGTTTTCTCATTAGGACAAATTGGCTTTATAGCTAGATCTTGACAGACGTCCATGAAAAATTTGGCAAAAATGACGTCAGAAATTTAGATTACCAAATGATCCATGGACTGTAGTACACGAAAATCGGCAAAATGGGGTGTTTACATGCTCTGAGGCTCGTTTGACTTTGAAAATGGCCGATTTACCCATCGGGACCAACCGACTACATAGCTAAGTTCTTGATGGACATCCACGAAATTTTTTGGTAAAAATGACATCGTAAATCCGGATTACAAAAAGATCCATGTACTATACCACATGAAAAGCGACAAATCGGGGGGTTTACCCACTTCGGGGCTCATTTGACCTTAAAAATGGGATGGTTTGCCCGTAGGGACAAACCGGCTCCATAGCTAAAGTCTTGATGGAACTCCATGAAAATTTTTGGCAAAAATGACATCGGAAATCTAGATCACCAAAAGATCCATGGACTATGCACATGAAAATTGGCAAAATTGGGGGTTTACCTGTTCTAGGGGTCGTTTTACCTTGAAAATGGGTTTGTTTGCCCGTCGGGATCAATTTTCATGACCCGAGAGCACCCCCTAGTTGTAACATGGCGTAGTTGACCCCGAAGGTGTCTCATACAAGCCATTAGCACATTCATAACGTAAGACAATAGAGAAATACGGGAAAATTCGAAACTTTGCAATCGAAGTCTTATCTCATAAAAAAAATAAGTGGGAGTCTTTCTATACTCTTTGTCTCAAAACCATCTATTTAAAACTCAAGAAAAAAAGTTAGTGGGACACAGCCCATACAATGTTTAAAACATAAGAATAAAGACACGAAGGCAATATGGTTGTTGTCCTCGAAGCTATGAGGACTCACCAAGATCTTCAATTTTTCTAAGTCCTTGAAACTCTAGCCTCCAATAGCAACTCAAAGCTCCAACCCTACATTTGGTTAGAATGTAGGCAATATGCGTTAGTACAAAGGTACTAAGTATGAAAGCTAAATAACATCATAAGAGCATCTCAAATGGTTAATCAACATAAGACATAGCATAAGAGATAATAACATAATCATAACATAACCATCATAACCATAGCATAGTTTCCAATATAAGTATCACATAAACATATGTCAATATAAGACATAGGAGATACATTAAGTTCATAACATAGCCTCTACTTAGGTTCTCATGGTCACATCTTTCAACCTTAGGTCTTTTCATATTACAAGAAGATACTCTAGAAGCCATCTCCAAGTATACTTGTGCAATGCAAGGATAACATCCTATACTACCATCCAAACTAAGTACCGCTCTTTAGTCATTCTTGGTTAAAGCCCACTCTTCATATTCAAGACTCAGGTCTTCTTGTCATCTTAATTATAACCTAGGTAGATAGTCATCTTTTAAGATTCTCTATGCCATAAGGATGTCACACTTCTAAGTAACCTCAAGACACACTTGTGCAATGAATGAAAGGCATCCCATACTACCCTTCACCCTAAGCATGTTGTTGAAGTTATCTTAGTCATATTCATCCTACCTTGGCCGTATTATTAATTTAACTCTCAAACTAAGGAACCTCTCATCTTTAGTCAACTATAACTAGGAAAGACAACTCTAGTCCAATCCTATCTCAAAGCTCTTCTTTGGTAACCCTAGGTCATATCTTGTGCAATGCACTCAAAGAACCCCATAATACTAAACGTGCAAGGAATTACTTTTAGATCCTTTTTACTATTTCTTATTGTTTTGGAACCTAGTTCCTCTCTTAGCTTTAGACCCTATGAGGTACTCTATCTCATGTACATCTTAGTTCCTCATTAGATTCACTCTAGGAAATACTATCTTAAGTATGTCTAAGTTATCTAAAACACATGGACACTATGAGATACCTCCTTAAGCATGTCTAAGTCCATATATTCTCATGAACACTATGAGTAATCACTCTCGGTATGTCCAAGTTCATCACACTCATGAACACTATGAGCTACTTCATTGAGTAAGTCTTAGTTCATTATGCTTAGGACACTATGAGATGCTTCTCGAGCATGTCTTAGTCCTTAGGATATGGAGACCTCTACTAGGGAAACCTTGACTCAACTTACGTGAAGGATCCCGTCTCATGAGACCTATCTTTGGGAAAACCCACACTCTACTATGTAAGAGTTCCCCCTTTTACTTGGATAGTAATCACATCTACTAGGTGTGGCTCTCCTTTCTTCTTGGAGTCCGGACCCGTGTGACACTCCCTCTCATTGTCATATCCACTTGGAGCTAAGCATACACCCCAAGGTTTACTAGTTAAGCCTTGCTTAACACTTTCTCTCATGGAAGGATGTCCTTGACAATCCATCCATGCTCAAGTGATTCAATCACTTTCATATATCAAAGACCTAGATCTACAGCCAACACAACAACCGAAAAACACAATATAAACTAATACAAGTCATAGTCATAGGCCCTTCTATTCATGGTTCATCAACAACTCAAATCATTCTATCCTCATTCACATTTAAATTACAAGATACTCAAGTAATAGGTTTCTTTTAAGCAATTCTCATCACATTCCTCACTAGTAGGTGAACCTAGCCATAAATCATCTTTAAGGTTCAATTTAAACTTCACAAGTCAAGATCAAACCTAATTAACAAGGTCTAGTCCAATTCACATTTACATTATCCTAACTATGATCAATTAACATTCAAGACATTGAAATAGGAAGATCAATTTAGAACATTAAATCTTTCCTCTAATGGCCTAAGCTCATAATGATCACCTTCATAAACTTAGATTAGGGTTCATCAAGGAATCCACATGAAAACATCACATAATCATCATAAAAACATAATTCAAACATAATTGAATGTTATCCACTACTTTCGAATCATAATCAAGCCTTACCCATAATGTGATCACAACACTAGCTAGATTGGGGTATTTTTGATTCACAATTGAGGGATATCTATGGGGGCTCCATGGGTGGAAGAACCCATGGATGAATAATCTTCACATACCTTCAATCAAAGCCCCAATCAATGGTGAAAATCGCCATAAGCTGCTGCCCCAACTTCCTTTCTTCTTCTTCTTCTATAGAGGGGATTTCTTGGGGAGTAATTTGGGGGGTCTTTAGATGAATGAGTTAAAGTGATTAGTTTAGGGTTTATTATACTTATATAGGTGTTAATTTAACTCATTAACCGACCTATATTAACCCCTAATTAATAACTAATCCAACCCCTAACTTCTAACTTAAAACGAAAAGCTGAAAAACAGGCATCATCTACGTTTGGCCATCCACGGACCGTCAATTGATTAATGGTCCATGGTTTGGTCTCGTCGATTGGACCTGGGACTGACAGTGCTTTACTATTTCGGCCATAACTTTTTACTCTGAGATTGGAATTAGGCAAACTCAGTGGCGTTGGAAAGAGGACTGAGAGACCTTTAATTGGATAGGTAATATAACACCTAATTCATTTTGAGCTATGAGACATGACCATTTAAATTTGACCCTTACTACTAACTAAACTGAAAAACTAGGCAGACTTACGAGACCTCCACCTACGGACCGTAGGTGGAGTGACGGGTCGTTCCGTCCCTCTGTTGTTTGGTTCTGAGGCTTGGCCATGGGAGCTAAGGCTCCCTAGACTAAGTCATGACCTACGGATCTTGACCTACGGGGCGTCACTCGACTTATGGGGCGTCACTTGCCTCCATAAGTCAAGCTGTTTTGACAGCTTTTGGCAAATGTTGGGGTCCTCCTCAAGGACCCCTAGGGTGGTCCTTGGGGATTCGTATCCGAACATTTGGACCCTAAACATGTCCACCTAGGTGTAGGAACCCTTTACACCCAATTCCAACCTCATACCACACTCTATAACTTGGCTACAAGACCCTACAACACACTAGTTCAACTAGACTAGTTTCTGGGCGTCATAGTCGTTTCTTGACGTTTGACCTCAAAAATCACCACACCGACTTACATAGTTATTATACATCAATTAAACAAGTTTCCAACTATAACCTAACATGTGAGGCTCTAAAATCACCTACTAGCTTCCATTAGACCCTAGCTTGGTCCAACTAGTTTCTACGGGGTGTAGCAATATCCCCCACTTGGGAACATTCGTCCCCGAATGACACTTGAAACACATAAGGAGTGATGACTCAAAACTAGAAGCCCATCGTGTATGCATTATCTCTACATGCACACACCCATCCAATGAAATTTAAATTCCAAGCTAGACATACATAAGGCAACTCAACAACTCACAAGGTAGGCACACTATCCCCCACTTAGGGTAAGCCTACTCACTTTTTCCTAAACAATAATTCATAACATAAGGCAACAATGAAGCATCAAACATCTTAAAGAAGACTTCAAGTCCATCATATCAAGTCACAATAAGACAAGAAATCTGGAAATTTTCTAAAAACATGAAAGAAACTCATACCGGAAAGGGATATGAGGAGATCACTCTTGATCATCCTTGGATTGGAGAGCGTAGAACCTATTCTTCTTTTGAGTACCCTCCTCCAGGTTACTAGGAGTAACATTTTTATCCTCCCTTCCCTTAGCCTTAAGAGCCGGGCAATCTCTCATCTTGTGCCCCTCCTTTCCACACCCAAAGCAACCATTCATGCCGGCAAGGCACTTACCATAATGACTCTTCCCACACTTGGAGCAAGTAGACTTGGGAAATTGAGACCCATTACCCCTCTCTTTATCAAACCTAGAAGTGTTGAAAGAATCTTGGCTGGAATATCTTGGTTTAATCCTAGGCCTATCTTGTCCCTCGGACTTAGTATTAGAAAAATTCCCTTCATTGGTCCTAGCCCTCTTTACTTCCCTATTCATCTTCTTGAGCTTTTGCTCCTCAATTTGTTCGGCATGAACCATAAGGCTTGAAATGTTCATACTAGGGATGAGCATTGCCGAACAACACTCATTCTCCACCAACTTGGACACTCCCATCACAAACTTATTCATTCTAGCCCTTGAGTCCGCCACTAGGGTTGGGGCATACTTAGACAATTGGGTGAACTTGACGCTATATTCCTTCACACTCATACCTCCTTGGCGGAGGTTGATGAATTCTTGCATCTTTCTCTCCCTTAACTCTAGGGGTAAAAACCTATCAAGGAATGCTTCCTTGAACCCTTCCCACTCTATTGGGCCCGCTCCTATCGGCCTATTATCTTTCCATTGTTCATACCAAATTTGAGCTATATCCCTCAATTGGTAAGCGGCTAGTTCTGCTTCCTCTACTGTAGTCAAACCCATGATAGCAAGCACCTTATACACCTCATCTATGAAACCTTGAGGGTCTTCCTCCATCTTGGAGCCATAAAACTCCGGAGGTTCATCCTCAAAAAACTCTCTCACCCTCAAAGCAGCCGTATTCACATTATTAGCCAGAGCAACTACTTCCGTATTGACTTGGGCCATCATGGCTTGAGTCAATATTTGGAGAGCCACCCTTATCTCCACATTAGTCATAGTCCTTGCTTCATTAGGAACTTGAGGAGGAGCTTGATGTGGAACTTGGGGAGGAATCTCTTGATCCCCAATGTCTTTTCCTTTTGTCCTAATATTAGCCCTAGTATTTGCCATAACTTGAAAATTCATAGGCAAACATTAGAAGAAAGACCTACTAGAACTAAACTTTTATGGCACGACTAAGAGAATGAAGAAGTGAGACTGTTCCTAAGCATCCAATAGCCTCCTATTCATAAAATGTGTCGCGATTCACACCCATGAATAAGACTCTACTTAGATGTGGTTTGAGACAATCCTAAATTTCTTTTCCAAAAACCTTATGCTCTGATACCAAGTTTGTCATGACCCGAGAGCAACCCCTAGTCGTAACATGGCATAGTTGACCCCGAAGGGGTCGCATACAGGCCCTTAGCATATTTATAACATAAGACAATAGAGACATATGGGAAAATTCGAAACTTTGCAATCGAAGTCTTATCTCATAAAAATAATAAGCGGAAGTCTTTCTATACTCTTTGTCTCAAAACCATCTATTTAAAACTCAAGAATAAAAGTCATTGGGACACAGCCCATACAAAGTCTAAAACATGAGAATACAGACATAAAGGCAATGTGGTTGTTGTCCTCGAAGCTATGAAGACTCACCAAGAACTTGAATTCTTCTAAGTCCTTGAAACTCTAACCTCCAATAACAACTCAAAGCTCCAACCCTACATTTGGTTAGAATGTAGGCAATATGTGTTAGTACAAAGGTACTAAGTATGAAAGCTAAATAACATCATAAGAGCATCTCAAATGGTTAGTCAACATAAGACATAGCATAAGAGATAATAACATAATCATAACATAACCATCATAACCGTAGCATAGTTTCTAATATAAGTATCGTACAAACATAAGTTAACATAAGACATAGTTAATAAGCATAGGAGATACATTAAGTTCATAACATAGCCTCTACTTAGGTTCTCATGGTCACATCCTTCAACCTTAGGGCTTTTCATATTACAAGAGGACTACTCTACAAGCTACCTCCAAGTATACTTGTGCAATGCAAGGATAGCATCCCATACTACCATCCAAGCTAAGTGCCGCTCTTTAGTCATTCTTGGTTATAGCTCACTCTTCATATTCAAGACTTAGGTCTTCTTGTCATCTTAATTATAACCTAGGTAGATGGTCATTTTTTAAGATACTTTATGCCATAAGGATGTCACAATTCTAAGTAACCTTAAAACACACTTGTGCAATGAATGAAAGACATCCCATACTACCCTTCACCCTAAGAATATTCTTGAAGTCATCTTAGTAATATTCATCCTACCTTGGCCGTATTATTAATTTAACTCTCAAACTAAGGAACCTCTCATCTTTAGTCAACTATAACTAGGAAAGAGAACTCTAGTCCAATCCTATCTCAAAGCTCTTCTTTGGTAACCCTAGGTCATACCTTGTGCAATACACTCATAGCAACCCATAATACTAATCATGCTAGTTATTACTTTTAGGTCCTTTTTACTATTTCTTCTTGTTTTGGAACCTAGTTCATCTCTTAGCTTTAGAACCATATGAGGTACTCTATCTTAAGCACATCTTAGTTCCTCATTAGTTAACTCTAAGAAATACTATCTTAAGTATGTCTAAGTTATCTAAAACACATGGACACTATGAGATACTTCCTTAAGCACTTATTCTCATGAACACTATGAGATACCACTCTCGGTATGTCCAAGTTCATCACACTCATGAACACTATGAGATACCACTCTGGGTATGTCCAAGTTCATCACACTCATGAACAATACGAGCTACTTAATTAAGTAAGTCTTAGTTCATTATGCTTAGTACACTATGAGATGCTTCTCAAGCATGTCTTAGTCCTTAGGATATGGAGACCTCTACTAGGGAAACCTTGACTCAACTTACGTGAAGGATCCCGTCTCATGAGACCTAACTTTGGGAAAATCTGTACTCTACTACGTAGAATTCCCCTTTTTACTTGGATATTCATCACATCTACTAAGTGTGGCTCTCCTTTCTTCTTGGAGTCCGGACTTGTGTGACACTCCTTCCCATTGTCATATCCACTTGGAGCCAAGCATACACCCCAAGGTTTACTAGTTAAGTCTTGCTTAACACTTTCTCTCATGGAAGGATGTCCTTGACAATGCATCCATGCTCAAATGATTCAATCACTTTCATATATCAAAGACCTAGATCTACAGCCAACACAACAACCTAAGAACACAATATAAACTAATACAAGTCATAGTCATAGGCCCTTCTATTCATGGTTCATCAACAACTCAATTCATTCTATCCTCATTCACATTTAAATTACAAGATACTCAAGTAATAGGTTTCTTTTAAGCAATTCTCATCACATTCCTCACTAGTAGTTGAACCTAGCCATAAATCATCTTTAAGGTTCAATTCAAACTTCACAAGTCAACATCAACCCTAATTAACAAGGTCTAGTCCAATTCACATTTACATGATCCTAAATATGATCGATTAACATTCAAGACATTGAAATAGGAAGATCAATTTAGAACATTAAATCTTGCCTCTAATAGCCTAAGCTCACAATTATCACCTTCATAAACTTAGATTAGGGTTCAATAAGGAATCCACGTGAAAACATCACATATTCATCATAAAAACGTAATTCAAACGTAATTGAATGCTATCTACTACTTTGGAATCACAATCAAGCCTTACCCATAATGTGATCACAACCCTAGCTAAATTGGGGTATTTTGGATTCACAATTGAGGGATATCTATGGGCGCTCCACGGGTGGAAGAACCCATGGATGATTAAGCTTCACATACCTTCAATTAAAGCCCAAATCAAAGTTTGAATCAATGGTGAAAATCGCCCTAAGTTGCTGCCCCAACTTCCTTTCTTCTTCTTCTTCTAGAGAGGGGATTTCTTGGGGAGCAATTTGGGGGGTCTTTAGATGGATTAGTTAATTGGCATGTTTGCCCATCGGGACCAACCGACTCTATAGCTAAGGTCTTGATGGACTTCCACCAAAATTTTGGCAAAACTGACGTCAAAAATCCGGATCACCAAAAGATCCATAGACTATAGCACCTGAAAATTGGCAAAACGGGGGGTTTACCTGCTCTAGGGGTCGTGTTACGTTGAAAATGGGTTTGTTTGCCTGTCAGGACCGACCGACTCTATTGCTATGGTCCTCACAGACATCCACAAATTTTTTTGGCAAAAATGACGTCGAAAATCTAGATCACCAAAAGATCCATGGACTACAGCCCACGAAAATCAGCAAAATGGGGGTTTACCCGATCCGGGGATAGTTTGACCTTGCAAATAGGCCGGTATTCCCATCAAAAGCAACCGGCTCCATAGCTAAGGTCTTAATGGGCGTCCACAAAAAATTTCAGCAAAAATTACGTTTGAAATCTGGATCACCGAATGATACATGGACTATAGCCCACAAAATTTGGCAAAATGGTGGGGTTTACCCGCTCTGGGTATCGTTTGACCTTCAAAATGGGCTAGTTATCCCATCGAGACAAATCGGCTCAATAGCTAAGGCTTTGATAGACGTCCACGAAAAGTTTTGGCAAAAATGACATCGGAAATCTGGATAACCAAAAGATCCATGGACTATTGCACACGAAAATCAACAAAACGGGGGGTTTACCTGCTCTAGGGATCATTTGACCTTGAAAATGGAATGGTTTACCCGTCGGGACCAACAAGCTCCAACGCTAAGGTCTTGATGGACGTCCAATCAAAATATCGACAAAAATAAAGTCAGAATTCACCAAAAATTCCATTGACTATGAACACCAAAATCAACAAAATGGGGGTTTACACGCTCCGGGGCTCGTTAAACCTTTAAAATGGGCCGGTTTGCCGGTCTGGACCAACAGGCTCAATAGTTAAGGTATTAACGAACGAGCACGAAAAGCTTCAGCAAAAATGACATAGAAACTTTGTATCACCAAAAGATCCATGGATTATAACACACGAAAATTGGCAAAATAAGGGGTTTACCTGCTCCGGGGTTCATTTGAACATGAAAATGGGTTGGTTTTGCCATCAGGACCAACCGATTCCATAGCTAAAGTCTTGACGGACGTCCACGGAAAGGTTCGCCAAAAATGACATTGGAAATCCGGATCACCAAAAGATCCATGAACTAAAAGCACACAACAATTGGCAAAATAGGGGGTTACCCGCTCTGGGGATCGTTTGACCCTCAAAATGGGCCGGTTTACCCGTCGGGACAAACCGACTCCATAGCTAAGGTCTTGACAGACATCCACAAAAATTTATAGCAAAACTGACGTCGGAAATCCCGATCACCAAAATATCCATAGACTATAAGCACACGAAAATTAGCAAAACGGGGGGTTTACCTGCTCTAGGGGTCGTTTTACCTTGAAAATGGGTTTGTTTGCCTATCGGGACCAATCGGCTATATATCTAAGGTCTTGATAGACATCCACGTTAAATTTTAGCAAAATTGACGCCGAAAATCTAGATCACCAAAGATCCATGGATTACAACACACAAAAATTGGCAAAACGGTGGGGTTTATCCGCTTCGAGATTCATTTTACCTTGAAAATGGGCCGGTTTTCCCGTCGGGACCAATTGGCTCCATAACAAAGGTTTTTACAGACGTCCACAATTTTTTTTAGCAAAAATGACATCAGAATTCTGGATCACTGAAAGATCCATGGACTATGGCACACGAAAATCGGTAAAACGGGGGGTTAACGTGCTCCGTGGGTCTTTTGACCTTCAAAATAGGTCGGTTTACTCGTCGGGACCAACTGATTCCATAGATTAGTTCTTGAAGGACGTCCACAAAAAAATTCGGCCAAAATGACCTTGGAAATATTGATCACCAAAAGATCCATGGACTAGAGCACACGAAGGTCGACAAAATGGGGGGTTTACCCATTCTGGGGATCGTTTGACCTTGAAAATGTGCCAGTTTTCCCGTCGGGACCAAAATTTGTGGACAATAGCACACGAAATCGACAAAATGGAGGTTTACCTGATTCGGCGATCGTTTGACCTTGAAAATTGTCCTGTTTACACGTTGGGACCAATCGGCTCCATAACTAAGGTCTTGATGGACCTCCATGATAAATTTTGGAAAAAATGACGTCAGAAATCCAGATCACCAAAAGATCCATGAACTATAGCACATGAATATTGGCAAAACGGGGGGTTTACCCACTTCGGGCATTGTTTGACCTTGAAAATAAGCCGGTTTACCCGTACACACCAATTGGATCCATAACAAAGACCTTAGTGGAAGGCTATGAAAATTTTTAGCTAAAATAACGTCAAAAATCTGGATCACCAAAAGATCCATGGACTATTGCACATGAAAATTGGAAAAATAAGGGGTTCACCCGCTCCGTGGCTCATTCGAACTTGTAAATGGGCCGGTTTGCCCATCGGGACCAACCGGTTCCATACTTAAGGTCTTAACGGACGCACACGAAAAGGTTCAGCAAAAATGACAACGAAAATCTAGATCACCAAAAGATCCATGGACTATAGCACACGAAAATTTGCAAAATGGGGGGTTTAACCGCTCCTAGGCTCATTTGACCTTTAAAATTGGCTGTTTTCCATTTCTGGACCAACCGACTCCATAGCTAAGGTCTTGATGGACGTCGACAAATTTTTTTAGCACAAGATGACGTCGGAAATCTAGATGACCAAAAGATCCATGGACTATAGCACACGAAAATGGGTAAATTTTGGGGTTCAAATGCTCCGGGGATCATTTGACCTTGAAAATGGGCTGGTTAGCCCGTCGGGACCAACTAGATCCATAACTACGGTCTTGACGGAAGTCCACAAAAAAATTTGGCAAAAATGACTTCAGAAATCTGGATCACCAAAAGATCCATGGACTAGAGCAAACAAAAATTGGCAAAATGGGGAGTTTACCCGCTTTGTGGCTCGTTTGACCTTGACAATGGGCCGGTTTGCTCACCGTGTCCAACCGGCTTCATAGCTATTATTTTGACAGACGTCCACAAAAAATTTTTGGGAAAATTGACGTCGGAAAATTAGAATCACCAAAAGATCCATGGACGTATTGCACACGAAAATTGGCAAAATGGTGCTTTATCTGCTCTAGGGCTCATTTGACCTTGAAAATGGGCTGATTTTCCCTTCATGACCAATCGGCTCCATTGCTAAGGTTTTGACGGACGTCCATGAAAAATTTGGCAAAAATGACGTCAGAAATCTGGATCACTAAAAGATCCATGGACTATAGCACATGAAAATCGGCAAAATGGGGGGTTTACCCGCTCCGAGGATTGTTTGACCTTGAAAATTTGCCGGTTTACCGATCGGGACCAATCAGGTCCATAGAAAAGGTCTTGAAGGACATCCACAAAAATTTTTGCTAAAAATGACTATAACGACTCAGAAAATGATAGAATGAACTTGAGCATTGACGTTTGGGTTAGTGGGAGCTTAGGTTGATGTTTATGCTATTTTAGAACTTAAATGGGGCTAGGTAGCATCCTAGGGTGCAAGCAAGGGCCTACGCTAGCGAGTTAGGGTGAAAGAAGCCTTGTCCTTGGAAGGACTGTTTGGCGATGGGGCTGCTAGATCGCCTAAGGGGTTGGCGAGTCGCCCTTATGCCCCTATGGTCACCTAGTGGACTGCCCAGTTGACCAGCCTTTGAGTAATCCCACTGGAACAGACGAGCATGGGGCAGATTTTTAAAGTTACAACTTTTAGGGTCAACTTCAAATGATGATATCTTTTAGCTCAAACAGGACCCCAACCCATGGCCAAACAAGCTGCCAAGGCAGCTTGAAAATGTGCATGAGGGAGCATGTCCGTGTTGCGGACTAGCTCCACCAAGGGCCAAAGGTTTGGTCCGCATTGCGGACGTGTCGCGGACTTTTCTGTCTCAAAATTTAATTTCCAGAAACTTGTGGGAACACCTCCGCATCGCGGACTTGTTTCCCGACTAAATCTGCGAGAATAAAACTCAAGTTTGACTTGTTTAAAAGGTCCAACTGAGTGAGGGGTGGTTTGGGTACTTTGGGGAATTATTATAAACGGTGATTCTACCTATTTTGGGGTATTTTAAGTGGTTAGAACCCCAAAATCTAGAATTAGAACTCATTATCCAAATTGAACCTTCTCTCTCAAATAAATTCTCTCTTTAGAACTCCACGGAAGACATTGACGAAGCTTCAAGCTAGGGGATGGGTTCCTACTAATTTCTCCTTCAAATTCCTAGGAAATTAATCATAAAGGTATGGGGATTTTATCTTTGATTCTCCTTTCAATCAAAGAGACAAATCAAAGTGATTTCAATGTTTTTAAAAACACTAAAAACCCCAATTTCAATTCTAAGCTTGGGTTCTTTCATGGAAGTATTTCAAATGATGATTTTTGTTAATATTGATGGTTTTAAGATAAAAAAAAACTCCATGAACTCTTGCATATCTTGAAATCCTAATTTTGGGTCTAAAGTGGGTCTATTGATTATGAGCTAATAGTGTGATATTAATGTGTAGATTGTTATGGGCTTTTGATTTATGTATTGTTCTATATTGAATTATGAGAAATTGATGGTCAATTGTGTTATATTGGATGTTGGCCTTGAATGGGAAATTGTGACCTAAGGCTTATGATGATGATGAGGTTGTGAATAGATAATTGATTCTAGTATTATATATATATATATATATATATATATATGTAGTAGATGTTAGAATTGTGAGGTTTGATCCCCTTGAAAGTGGGGAGATGTTTACTTTATAAGCATGTTGTGATCATGGCCTTGTAGGAAAAGTTGGATGATTGTTGTTTTGAGTAATGTTGATTATGTGAAGGTAATGTGATATGATGTGAATTTGTGTATGGTTTCAGAGCATGAAATGTGACCTTGTGTAAAGAATTTATGTGTTATGCTCAGTTGTTGTCTTCTTTGAATGACTTATAATGAATGAGAGGTTAGGATAGACTATGTTTACCTACTCTCACACCTAGTGAAGAATGAATGAAAGAATGAGAAAATGAATGAAAAGAATGGGAGTTAATGCTAATGAATGAAAGTTGGGTCTATTGTTAGGATAGTCTCATAAAGTACTCCTTAAATGAATGGGGTTCCTAGATGAAAGGTTTTCTCATCTTTGAATCCAAGAGCTTCCTTAATGAATGAATGAGGGTTAGGATGGGTATTCCTTCGTGAGTTGAGATGAGAATACTTAGTAGCAATCCCTATCCCTAAATGAATGCATGTTGGGCTAGGATGGGTACTCCTTCGTGAGTTGAGATGAGAGTACTTAGTAGCAATCCTTATCCCTAAATGAATGAATGTTGGGCTAGGATGGGTACTCCTTCGTGAGTTGAGATGAGAGTACTTAGTAGCAATCATTATCCCTAAATGAATGAATGGAATGAATGTCCAAACTCCGTGGGGGAGTAATGTCTAGCACCAAGAGGATATGAAGATGGGTGGATAATCCTTCGTTAGTTGAGATGTGAGTATTTAGTAGCAACCCTTAAGATGGGTGGATACTCCTTCGTTAGTTGAGATGTGAGTATTTAGTAGCAACCCTTAAGATGGGTGCTCCTTCGTGAGTTGAGATGAGAGTACCTAGAAGCAATCCTTCTATCCCTTAACTATGTGCCCACATAGGACTAGCTAGTGATCTCTACCACGTAAAGGCTAAAAGAATGACCCTACCACAAGCAAGTAGGGATCCCTCATCTGGTAAGGGTATTATTGGGATTCCATGTCAAGCTCCATGGTCTATGTCCGTTAAGGCTCTTCCCCCACATTAATGAATGAATGAACTAGGGTCTCTTAAGGGTGTACTACTTAGGATAGGTGGTGGAATGGGACATCATCTAGACATTGCACAAGTAGACATTTAAGGGAGATCTTAGTGTGTCTTAGTAATGATAATGAATGAATGAGTCTCTCTGTGCTAATTAATGAAAGTGTTGGTCTTTGAGCATGCTAATGTGAATGTAAGTGCTTATGTTGAATTGAATGTATGTGATGATCTTATGTCATTAGTGAATGAAGTTGTCTAAATGCATTAAGTTGAAAGAACGATTTATGTTGAGATGTTAATGGAGCTTGTCTTGTGTAGCCTTAAGGATCACTTGGGTGTGGTATGGAGAGGTAGTATGGGATGCTTCCCCATGTCTTACTTAAGTGAGTCTTGGGATGACATTTGATGAGTGTTCTAGTTTTATAAAGTAACTTGTTGGCTTATGTGCTTATATGTCTTATGTGATTAATTGGTGAAGGTTGAGGTATGCATAGTAAGTGCACTTTGTGTGAACTTAAGGTGGTGCCTTAGTGTGGGTGATGGTGTGGGACGTTGCCCATACATTGCATAAAGGTATTGCTAAAGGGTTACTTAAAGTGGAGGTCCAAGGCAAGAAGGTAAAGGTAAATGGATTATGTATGTTTATGAGGTATTGTGAAGCATATGACTTTGTATTACTGGTTGTGACTTGTAAGGTGCCTATTATGTTGATGTTCATGAGATTTTATTAAAATGGCATGAAAGCATAACTTCCGAACAAATGTCCTTTTTAGCATGTTTTGCATATCCTCATACTTAGTACGTGTGTTGTACTAACCCCTTTCATCTATTTTACTACAAGGGTATGTTGTGATAACTAGGAGGAGATTGTGCTTTGGAGTTGGTTGGATTACTTCACTCTTCCAAGTCTTTGGTATGTCCTCAAGGTTGTGTCCTGTAGTACATTTTAAGTTCTTGTCTAAGATTGGCTAAAGAGACTTAGTAGTTCCGCTTGCGTATTGATGTTTTCAAATATTGATGACTCTTGAAGTTTTATGGTTTTATTGAATAAACGCTTTAAATTTTTAGTGATTTTTATGATCTATGCGATGAATGAATGCTAAGGCTTGTATGAGACCTCTGAGAGGTTGAATACGCATGTAACGGCTAGGGGGTGCTCTCGAGTCGTTACAGCCTATCGGGACAAACCTGCTACATAGCTAAGGTCTTGACGGACGTCAATGAAAAAATTTCGGCAAAAATGAAGTAGGAAATACAGATCACCAAAAGATCCATGGACTATAGCACACGAAAATTGGCAAAACGGGGGTTTACCCGCTCTAGGATCGTTTGACCTTGAAAAATGGCATGTTTACCCATCGGGACCAACCGGCTCCATAGCTAAAGGTCTTGATGGACTTCAACCAAAAAACTCGGCAAAAACAACGTCAAAAATCTGGATCTCCAAAAGATCCATCGACTATAGCACAGGAAAACTGGCAAAATGGGGGGTTTACCTACTATGGGGATCGTTTGACTTTGAAAATGAGTCGGTTTGCCTATAGGTACCAACCGGCTCCATAAATAAGGTCTTATAGTTAGGTTTAGAATAGTAATTAGTTAACTAACCACCCCTCTTAACCCCTAATTAAATAACTAACTAAAACTAAGACTCCTAAACTAAAAACTAAACCTTAAAAACTGTCAGGGCTTACGACCATCCACCTACGGACCGTAGGTGGAGTTATTGACCGTACTGACATCCTCGTTTGGTAATGAGGATCCCTTTTGCGGGCCAAGTCTCCCATGACTAAGTTTGGACTTACGACCTTGACTTATGATCCGTAGACCAGTATACTGGCCGTAAGTCTTGGTCTCGTCATTTGCTGTAGTTTTGACAGCTTTTGGGTCCAAGTTTGGGTCTTCCTCAAGGACCCCTAGGGTGATCCTTGGGGGGTCGTACCCGGACGTTTGGACCCTAAACATATAATTTTACATACTTAAACCATTTTTACAAGATTTTGTCCTCATGCCTCACTTTAAAGCCCCATTTAAGACCTAGGAACACACTATGTCTATTTTATTAGTTTTCCGAACGTCATGGTCGTTTCTTGACATTTATGCCCTAACACCTCCAAACTAAGTTAGTTACATTAGATTAGGTCTAGAAACATTGTTTTAACTATTTTTAGGATATTAACCATTATGTATGGCTCTAGCTCACCCAATCATTTTCTGGATTGTTTCAGGTTTACCCGTCGGGACCAACCGGCTCCATATCTAAGGTCTTGACGGATGTCCACGAAAGAATTTGGCAAAAATAACATCGGAAACCTGGATCACCAAATAAGCCAGGAACTATAACACTCAAATATTGGCAAAAGGGGGGTTTACCTGCTCTAGGGCTCGTTTGACCTTGTAAATGGACTGGATTGCCCGTCATGACCAACTGGCTCCATAGCTAAGGTCTTGACGAGCGTCCCGATAAATTTCAGCAAAAATGATGTCGATAATACGGATCACCAAAAAATCTATAGACTATGCACACAAAAATCGGCAACATTGGGGGTTTACCCGCTCCGAGGGTCGTTTGACCTTTAAAATGGGCTGGTTTGCCCATCGGGACCAACCGAATACATAGATGAGGTCTTGACGGACGTCCACAAAATTTGTTGGCAAAAATGACATCGGAATTCTGGATCACCAAAAGATCCACGGACTATAACACTCAAAAATCAACAAAATGGGGGGTTTACCCACTTCGGGGTTCATTTGACCTTGTAAATGGGTTGGTTTGCCCGTCGGGACCAATCGACTCCATAGCTAAGGTCTTGATGGATGTCCATGAAAAATTTCGTAAAAATGACGTCGAAAATCTGGATCACCAAAAGATCCATGGACTATAGCACACGAAAATCGGCAACATGGGGGTTTACCAGCTCCGAGTCTCGTTTGACCTTTAACATAGGCGGTTTACCCATCAGGACCAGCCGGCTACATAATGAGGTCTTGACAGATGTCCACAAAATGTTTTGGTAAAAATGACGTCGGAAATCCAGATCACCAAAAGATCCACAGACTATAACACTCGAAAATCGGCAAAATGGGGGGTTTACCCACTAGGGTTCATTTGACCTTGAAAATGGGCCAGTTTGCCCATCGGGACCAATCGGCTCCATAGATAGGTTCTTGACGGACGTCCATGAAAAATTTGGGCAAAAATGACAACGAAAATTTGGATGATCAAAAGATACATGGACTATTGCAAACGAAAATCAGCAAAACAGTGGGTTTTCTCGCTCCAAGGATCATTTGACCATGAAAATGGGTCGGATTCTCTGTCTGGACCAAGCAGCTCCATAGATAAGGTCTTGACGGATGTCCATGAAAACTTTCGACAAAAATGACATCAGAAATATGGATCACCAAAAGATCCATGGACTATAGCACACAAAAATTGGCAAAAACGAAGGTCTTGACGGACTTCCACAAAAATATTTGGCAAAAATGACATCAAAAATGCGGATCACCAAAATATCCATAGACTATAGCACACAAAAATTAGCAAAACTGGGGGTTTACCCGCTCCGTGGCTCGTTTGACCTTGAAAATAGGCCGGTTTTCCTGTCGGGACCAAGCGGCTCCATAGCTAAGGTCTTAATGGACGTCCACGAAATATTTTGGCAAAAATAATGTCAGAAATTCGGATCACCTAAAAATCCATGCACTATAGCACACAAAAATTGGCAAAATGGGGTGTTTACCCGCCTCGAGGCTCGTTTGACATTGAAAATGGTCCGGTTTTCCCATCGGGACCAATCGACTCGATAACTAAAGTCTTGATGGATGTCTATGACATTTTTTGGTAAAAATGACGTCAGTTATCCGGATCACCAAAAGATCCACGGACTATTGCACACGAAAATTGATAAAATGGGGGGTTTACACGCTTTTGGGTTCTTTTGACCTTGAAAATGGGTAGGTTTGCTCGTCGGGATTAACAAGCTCAATAGCTACGGTCTTGACGGACGTCCATGAAAATTTTCAAAAAAATGACTTTAAAATTCTGGATCACGAACATATTCATGGAATATAACACACGAAATTTGGCAAAACGGGGGGTTCACCTGCTTCGTGGTTCATTTGACCTTGAAAATGGGCTGGTTTTCCTGTCCGGACCAATCGGCTTCATAGCTAAGGTCTTGACGGACGTCCACAAAAAAATTTGGTGAAAATGACGTCAAATATTTGGATCACCAAAAAATCCATGCACTATAACACACGAAAATTGGAAAAATAAGGTGTTTACCCTCTCCGAGGTTCGTTTGACCTTGAAAATGGGCCGATTTACCCATCGGGACCAACCGACTCAATAGCTAAGGTCTTGAAGGATGTCCATGTCATTTTTTGGCAAAAATGACATCAGTAATTCGGATCACCAAAAGATCCACGGACTATTGCACACGAAAATTGACAAAACAGGGGGTTTACACGCTTTTGGGTTTGTTTGACCTTGAAAATGGGTCGGTTTGCCCGTCGGGATTAACAGGCTTAATAGCTAAGGTCTTGACAGACGTCCATGAAAAATTTCAAAAAAAATGACTTTGGAAATCTGGAGCACGAAAAGATCCATGGATTATAACACATAAAAGTTGGCAAAACGGGGGGTTTACCCGCTCCGGGGAACGTTTGACCTTTAAAATGGACTTGTTTGCCTGTGTAGACCAATAGACTCCATAGATAAGGTCTTAACGGATGTCCACAAAATATTTCGGTAAAAATGACATCGGAAATTTGGATCACCAAAAGATCCATGGACTATTATAGCATACGAATATAATCAAAATGGGGGGTTTACACGCTTCAGGGTTTGTTTGCCCTTGAAAATGAGCCGGTTTTCCAGTCGGGATCAACCGGCTCCATAGCTAAGGTCTTGACGAACGTCCATGAAAATTTTTGGCAAAAATGACGTCAAAAATCCGGATCACTAAAATATCCATGGACCATAGCAACGAAAATGGGCAAAATGGGGTTTACCAACTCCATAGCTAAGGTCTTGACAGACGTCCACGAAAAATTTTGGCAAAAATGACTTTAGAAATTTGGATCACCAAAAGATCCATGGACTGCACACGAAAATCAAATATGGATCACCAAAAGATCCATGTACTGCACACGAAAATCGGTAAAATACTATTGGGAAATATCTTCTTGGTCGTCATCAAAGAAGTTGACGTCCAGGGGTTTGTCCGCTCCGGGGCTCATTTAACCTTGAAAATGGGACGGTTTGCCCATCGGGACCAACCGGCTCCATAGCTAAGGTCTTGAAGGATGTCTACGAAAAACATCATAAAAATGACGTTAGAAATTCGGCTCACGAAAAGATCTATGGATTATAGAACACGAAAATCGGCAACATTGTAGTTTTACCCGCTCTGAGGCTTGTTTTACCTTTAAAATGGGATGATTTTCACATTGGGACCAACCGACTACATAGATGAGGTCTTGACGGACGTACACAAATTTTTTTGGCAAAAATGACATCGAAAATCTGGATCACCAATAGATCCACACACTATAAAACTCAAAAATTGGAAAAATGGGGGGTTTACCCACTCTAGGATTTGTTTGACCTTGAAAATGGGCCAATTTACCCGTAGGGACCAATCGGATCCATATATAAGGTCTTGATGGACGTCCACGAAAAGTTTTGGCAAAAAATACGTCAAAAACCTGGATCTCCAATATAACCATGGACTATAGCACACGAAAATTGGCAAAACTGGAGGTTTACCCGCTTCGTGGCTTATTTGACCTTGAAAATGGGTCGGTTTTCCCGTCGGGACCAATCAGCTCCATAACTGATGTCTTGACGGACGTCCACAAAAAATATTGTCGAAAATGACGTCATATATTTTGATCACCAAAAGATCCTTGGACTATAGCACATGAAAATTGGCAAAATGGGGTGTTTACCCGTTCCGAGGCTCGTTTGACTTTGAAAATGGGCCGGTTAGCCCATCGGGACCAACCGACTCCATAGCTAAGGTCTTGACGGATGTCCATGAAAATTTTTGGCAAAAATGACATGGGAAATCTGGATCGTCAAATGATCCACGGACTTATTGCATACAAAAATAGGTAAAACGGGGGGTTTACAAGCATCGGGGTTCGTTTGATCTTGAAAATGGGTTGGTTTACCCGTCGGGAACAACAACTCAATAGCTAAGGTTTTGATGGACGTCCACGAAAAATTTCAACAAAAATGACTTCGGAAATTTGGATCACCAAAAGATTCATGAACTATAACACACAAAAATTGGCAAAATGGGGGGTTTACCTGCTTCGGCGATCGTTTGACCTTGAAAATGGGTCGGATTGCCCGTCGGGACCAACTGGTTCCATAGGTAAGGTCTTGAAGGACGTCCATGAAAAGGTTCGGGAACAATGACATAGGAAATCCGGATCATCAAAAGATCCATGGACTATAGCTCACGAAAATTGGCAAAACGGGAGGTTTACCCGCTTCGGGCCTCGTTTGACCTTTAAAATGGGCCGGTTTGCCCGTCTTGACCAACCGGCTCCATAACTTTGGTCTTAACGAATGTCCACAAAATATTTTGGTAAAAATGACGTTGGAAATCCCGATCACCAAAAGATCCTGGGACTATAGCACAAGAAAATCACCAAAACGGGGGGTTTACACGCTTTGAGATTCGTTTGACCTTGAAAATGGGCCGGTTTTCTCGGCGGGACCAATCGGCTCCATAGCTAAGGTCTTGACGGATGCCCACAAAAAAATTGTAAAAATGACGTCGAAAATCTGGATCACCAAAAGATCAATTGACTATAGCACACGAAAATTGGCTAAATGAGGGTTTTACCCGCTCCAAGGATCCTTTGACCTTGAAAGCGGGGTGGTTTGCCCATTGGGACCAACCGACGCCATAGCTAAGGTCTTGCCAGACGCCCAAAGAATATTTCACCAAAAATGACGTCAGAAATCTTATTCACGAAAAGATCCATAGACTATAGCACACGAAAATTGGCAAAATTAGGGGTTTACCCGCTCCAAGGATCGTTTGACCTTGAAAATTGGCTTGTTTGCCCGTCGGGACAAACCGGCTCCATAGAAAAGGTCTTGATGGACGTCGACGAATAATTTTGGCAAATATGACGTCGGAAATCCGGTTCACCAAAAGATCCATGTACTATATAGTACATGAAAATTGGCAAAATGGTGGGTTTATCCGCTTCGGGTCTCGTTCGACCTTGAAAATGGGTTGGTTTACCCGTCGAATCCAACCGACTCCATAGTTAAGGTCTTGCCGGACGTTTACAAATTTTTTTTGCAAAACTAACATCAAAAATCCAGATCACCAAATGATCCATGGTCTATAGCACACGAAAATCGGCAAAACGGGGGGTTTACCGCTCTGGGGGTCGTTTTACCTTGCAAATGGGATGGTTTGCCCGTCGGGACCAATCGACTCCATAGCTAAGGTCTTGACGGACATCCATGGAAAATTTCAGCAAAAATGACATCGGAAATCTAGATCACCAAAAGATCCATGGACTACAACACACGAAAATCAACAAAATGGGGGGTTTACCCGCTCTGAGGGTCATTTGACCTTGAAAATGGGCTGGTTTTGTAACGACCCGAGAGCACCCCCTAGCCGTTACCGGCGTATTCGACCTCTCAGAGGTCTTATACAACCCTTAGCATTTGTCATAGCATTTATCATAGAAAAATAGCAGAAAATTTAAAAAAAATTCATAATATAGCACAAGACTTAAAAGTCACCTCATTTAAACCTTTAATACAAAATTGGAGAACTACGTCTCAAGGTAGCCATCTTAAAACACAACTATAACACAAGAGGGACACAACCCTTCCAATACAAAAGAAACTACTAGCTAGTATATAGAACTTAAGGAAACTCTTTAACATAAAGGTCCTTGAATCTTTAAGGACACACCCGAACTTGGGAATAGTAAGCCAAGCTCATCACTTCTAGGAAAGGCCCTTTAGCCACCACCACCTACACTTGGTGTAAAAAGATGAAGAAGAATGGTGTTAGTACAAGAATGCACTAAGTATGATAACCATGCAAAACATGCTTTTAAAAGCACATTTAGTTGGAAACCATGCATCATGCCTTTTTAGAGAAACTTCAAGAACATTTAGCAGAATAGGAACAATATAAACCACATACATCATCATACACATGGAAACCATTCATAATAGCACATAGAGCCACTCATAACATTTTAGGCACATTAAATGCATACAATACATTACCTTCCTTTTTATCTTAACTTTTTTCCTCAAGCAACCCTTAGGGAATACTTGGTGCAATATATCACCTTAAGGTTACCAAAAGTGAACTTACATATATCCTTCATCAATCCAACCACATATATTCGTAGAGTCATAAGCACACCATTAGACATAGTCTTCACATAGGAACCATCACCTAAGACAACCCCCAAGTCACACTAGTGCAATGTGCAAGTAGCATCCCATAACACTACTCACACCAAGTGTTCCTAGGAAGCCACCATAGACTAGGCACATCATATTCAACAAGTCATAACATCTTCATTAAACATTAGACATAAGACCAACATACTTCATAACATCATATAAGGACTCATTCCTTTACTACATCATTAGTCATAACCTATTTAGTTCATATCATAGGTAAACCACCCTCACAACCCCTTCACAAGCTCATTTGTGAAATGTACACATAGAGTCCCATATCCCCACATATACTAAGCAAACCCATTAAGAAGTCATAAGTGTAATTCACTTGCATAATCATAATTCTTGTCTTGACATAAGTAAAGTCAACCTTAACATGCTTTCATATTAACATACATAGACCATAGTCTTCATTACATAAAGAGCCTAATCATAACCTCCCTTAGAGTACACTTGTGCAATGCATAAGTAGGGTCCATAGTCCTACCTACACTAAGTAACTCTTCAAGAAATCATGACTAGAGTACATATTCTTATCGTAGTTCATTTCTTAACTTTCGGGATACATTACCATAACCAACATAGACCATGTGAGCTACATGGAATCCAGTGTTCTACTCCCACACCGAAAAGAGAGGGTACTACTTGCCAAAGTAGGACCTATATACATAATAGCTATCTAGTGGATCCACTAAGATAATAATTACGGGGGCACGTAGTTATGGAACAAGGAGATTGCTACTAGAAACCTTGACTTACTAGGCGTGGAGGTTTCCATCTCATGAGACAACATCTATGTTAGGAACCCGGACTTGCTAAACGTGAAGGTTCTCTTGTGGGAAACCGGACTTGCTAAGCGTGAAGCCCCCACTCTCATTTTTCATGTTCACTCGATGCTAAGCTCCAACTCCCTTTTTAAACATCTTTAAGCCTTTATTTAACATTAGTTAATAACATAGACTTTAGGGACTTAATCCCTCATATCATATAGCGCAAAGGTTTCTAAGATGAGAATGACCTTTCATCATAGAACCTACATTATGTGAGAATGACCTTTCACATAGTCATACCATATTCATAACATAGTCTAGTTTATAGTACAATTGAGGAAACCTTTCAAGAGACTCACTTTCAGTAGATTATCATAAACCTTATTCATTCATTCATGTGTGTGTACATTTGTGAGAAAGCCTTTCACATAAACACATTTATACAACACATATTCATACCTTGCTAATACACTTTGCATATAAGATTTAAACTTTCAATAGACACCATAACACATCATATTCATAGCTATAAATGTAGAGTGTGTGTGCGCGTGCGCATATTGGTCCCCATAGTGGCATAATAGCAACAACATTGATATTGAGTGCACTTCCCTTCAAGTGACCCACAACACATTCACAATGTCCCCAAATCATAAGCAATTAACATATAAAGCCTTTAGGTATTCTAGACCACACACCCACACTTCATCATAGGAGAAAAGGACACATTCAACATTGAATAGGTACTCCTAACATGTATATGATCAAACATTCATATTGGGGTCATCTAGGTAGGGGTCATTTCACAATAGTACTTAACATAATCAATCATGTAGACCACACCTTATCCTTAACATTATCATTCACATTATACTCCTCATCATCAACATACTTTAAACATCATGCTAGCATTGAGGATTTCATGCATAACCTTCATAGCACAACTTTATAAATATATGCATCATAATCATCAATTCACTTCACATATATTGCCTTCAAGGCCATGATCTCAACATGCATAGATAGACAAGCAGTAAACACCTCCACCATAAGTGGACCAAACCACACAACATCAATTCTCATACTATAGACTAGAAGTTAGGTCAACTTACCAATTCTCCATGCCATGATCACCATGGATCAATCCTCAACAATTCATAATCAATTGACATAGATAGAAATAAGAATCAACATTGTAATTCAATAACATAAACATAATCTAAGTACAATTCTATAAACAAAGGGATCAACCTATAACTTTGCCCATAAGGCAATAATTCTCAACTCATCAATATACCAACAATTCAACATGAATAAGTATAGATAATCATAGGAAACATCAATACAATCTAATCTAAACATAATTTCACCAATAGAGATCATATTCACAAAGACCGACATCATAGGCCAATTTTTGAGAATTTGGGGATCATGGGTTCTTCAAGAATTGCTTTGAAAATTGTCTTAAAAACCTTAATTCCACATTAATTCATCAATAGAATGATTTAGAAAATCGTTTGACTAAGGACCCATGTTTAGATTGAAAATTGGGAATTTTGGTCTTTGAATCACTTTTGAAAATCTTTGATAGAACTCCTTGAATGAGAGGTTATTCAAGAATCAAGAGTTACCACACCTTAATTATTGAAGACCCGTGAAATTGAAGAAGAAATCAATTGAAAACCCATCTTCTAGCTTTAGATTCATCAAGGTCTTTAATGGGGTTTTTGAGAGAATCTATTTTGAGAGGGAAGGGTCAATTTGAAGAATGGAGTCTAATTCTAGGTTTTGGGGTTTTAACCAACTTCAAATACCCTAAAATAGGTAGAATAACAGATTATAATAATTACCCAAAGTACCCAAATTTCCCCTCACTTAGTTGGACCTTTTAAACAAGTAAAACTTGAGTTTTAATTTCACGGATTTCTTCGGGAAACAAGTTCGCGACGCGGAGGAGTTCCCACAAGTTTCTAGAAATTAAACTTCGAGACAGTAGAGTTCGCGGTATCTCAGTGACGCGTAGCCACTTTTTGGCCATTGGTGGAGCAGGTCCGCGACGCGGAGCCACTCCCTCCATGCACAACTTCAAGCTGCCTTGGCAGCTTGTTTGGCCAAGGGTTCGGGTCCTCCTCGGGGACCCTTAGGGTGGTCACATGGAGTTGCACCCGAATGTTTTGACCCTAAAAACATTTATTAAGACACTAGCATCACCTCCACTGATTTTAGACTCCAAACAACACATAAAAGCATGAAAAACATACTAGGACACACCAACACGCAAAAGACTAGTTTCTAAACGTCTTGGTCGTCCCTTGACATTTGACTTCCAAACTCCTTAAAACTTACTAAAAAGGCTATTCTTTATTATTTTAACAAGTTATTAATGCATAAAACCCATGTGAGGCTCTACTTTATCCTACTTCAGTTTGAGGGTTTTTACTGGTTTTCCCATCGAAAGCAATTGGCTCCATACCTAAGGTATTGATGGACGTCCACAAAATTTTTTGGCAAATATGACATCAGAAATATGGATCACCAAAAGATCCATGGACTATAGCACACGAAAATCAGCAAAACAGGGGGTTTACCTGCTCCGAGGTTCATTTGACCTTGAAAATGGGGTTATTTTCCCGTCGGGACCAACCGGTTCCATAATTAAGGTGTTGATGGACGTCCACGAAAATTTTCAGCAAAAATGACATCAGAAATCTGGATCACCAAAAGATCCATGGACTATAGCACACAAAAATTAGCCAAACGGGGGGTTTACCCACTCCGGGGTTCGTTTGACGTTGAAAATGAGCAGGTTTTCCCATAGTGACCAACCAGATCCATAGCTAAGGTCTTGACGAAAATCCACAAAAATTTTTGGCAAAAATGATGTCGGAAATCTGGTTCACCAAAAGATCCATTGACTATTAGCACACGAAAATCTGCAAAATGGGGGGTTTACTCACTCTGTGGCTTATTTGACCTTGAAAATGGGCCGTTTTGCCCATCGGGACCAACCGTCTCCATAGCTAAGGTCTTGACGGATGTCCACAAAAAAAAATTGGCAAAAAAGACGGCAAAAATCTGGATCTACAAAAGATCCACGGACTATAACACACGAAAATTGGCAAATTAGGGGTTATACCCGCTCCGGGGCTCATTTGACCATGAAAATGGGCCAATTTGTCCGTCTGGACCAACCTGCTCCATAGCTAAGGTCTTGACATACGTCCACGAAACATTTAGGATAAAATGACATTGTAGATCTGGATCACCAAAAGATCCATGGACTATAGAACACGAAAATCGACAAAATGGGTTGTTTAACCGCTAAGGGGATCATTTGACCTTGAAAGTGGGTTGGTTTACCCATCGGGACCAATCTTCTCCATATCTAAGGTTTTGATGGACGTCAATAAAATAAATTCCACAAAAATGAAGTCAGAAATTCGGATCACCAAAAGATCCATGGACTATATCACAAGAAAATCAGCAAAACGGGGGGTTTACCCGCTCCATGGCTCATTTGACCTTGAAAATGGGCCGGTTTACCATTCGGGACCAACCGGCTCCATAGCTAAAGTCTTGACGGATGTCCATGCAAAATTTTGGCAAAAAATAACATCGGAAATCTGGATCACCAAAAGATACACGGACTATAGCACATGAAAATCGTTAAAACTGGGCTTATACCGGCTGCGGGGACACATTTGACCATGAAAATGGGCCGGTTTGCCCATCTGGACCAACCAACTCCATATCTAAGGTCTTGACGCACGTCCATGAAACATTTAGGGAAAAATGATGTTGTAGATCTGTATCACCAAAAGATCCATGGACTATAGAATACGAAAATTGGCAAAACGGGGGATTTACCCGCTCAGGGGGTCATTTATAGTGAAAATAGGCTAATTTACCTGTCGGGACCAACCTGCTCCATAGCTACGGTCTGGACGGACGTCAATGAAATAATTTTGGCAAAAATAAAGTCAAAAATCCAGATCACCAAAAGATCAATGTACTATATCACAAGAAAATCGGTAAAATGGGGGGTTTACCCGCTTCGTCGCTTATTTGACCTTGAAAATGGGCCGGTTTACCCATCGGGACCAACCGGTTCCATAGCTAAGGGCTTGATGGATGTCCATGAAAAATTTTGGCAAAAATGATGTCAGAAATCTGGATCACCAAAAGATCCACGGACTATAGCACACGAAAATCGGCAAAACGGGGGGTTTAGCCACTCCGGGGATCATTTGACCTTGAAAATGGGCCGGTTTACCCATCGGGACCAACCTGCTCCATAGCCAAGGTCTTGATGGATGTCAATGAAAACATTTAGGATAAAATGAAGTCGGAAATTTGTATCACCAAAAGATCCATGGACCATTGCACACGAAAATCGGCAAAACAGTGGGGTTTACCCGCTTTGAGGATTGTTTGACCTTGAAAATGGGCATGTTTTCCCTTCAGGATCAACCGGCTCACTAGCTAAGATCTTGATGGTCGTCCACAAAAAATTTTGGTAAAAATGACGTCATAAATCTGGATCACCAAAAGATCCATGAGCTATAGCACACGAAAATTAACAAAACGGGGGGTTTACCCACTTCGGGGATCGTTTGACCTTCAAAATAAGTTGGTTTACCCGTAGGGACCAATCGGATCCATATCTACGGTCTTGATGGAAGTCCACAAAATTTTTTGGCAAAAATGATGTCAGAAATTTGGATAACCAAAAGATCCATGGACTATAGCACACGAAAATTGGCAAAACGGGGAGTTTACCCATTTCGAGGATCATTTGACCTTGAAAATGGGATAGTTTACCCATCGTGAACAATCGGATCCATTGCAAAGGTCCTGACGGACATCCATGTAAACTTTCGACAAAAATGACATCAAAAATTCGGATCAGCAAAAGATCCATGGACTATAGCAGATGAAAATCAGCAAAACGGGGGGTTTACCTTCTCCGAGCATCGTTTGACCTTGAAAATGGGCCAATTTTCAAGTTGGGACCAACTTGCTCCATAGCTAAGCTCTTGACAGATGTCCATGAAACATTTCGGCAAAATGACGTTGGAAATACGAATCACCGAAAGATCTATGGACTATAGCACGTGAAAATTGGCAAAATGGGGGTTTACCCGCTTCGAGGATCGTTTGACCTTGAAAATTGTCCTGTTTGCCAATCGGGACTAACCGCCTTCATAGCTAAGGTCTTGATGGATGTCCACGAAAATTTTTAGTAAAAATTACTTTAGAAATCCAGATCACCAAGAAATCCATGGACTATAGAATATGAAAATTGTAAAAACGGGGTGTTTACCCGCTCCAGGGATCATATGACCTTGAATATGAGTCGGTTTTACCGTAGGGACCAACCGGTTCCATAGATATGTTCATGAATGATTTCCATGAAAACGTTCGACCAAAATGATGTCGGAAATACGGATCAACCAAAAGATCCATGGACTATAGTACACAAAAGTCGGCAAAATAGGGGGTTTACCTGTTCCAGGGATTGTTCCACCTTGAAAATTGGCTGGTTTGCCCGTCGGACCAATCCGCTACATAGCTAAGGTCTTGACGGAAGTCCACAAAAAAGTTCGGTAAATATGATGCCGAAATCCAGATCTCGAAAAGATCCATGGACTATAGCATACAAAAATCTACAAATTGGGGGTTTACCCGCTCCGGGGATCGTTTGACCTTGTAAATGGGTCGGTTTGCCCATCAGGACCAACCGTCTCCATAGCTACGGTCTTGACGGACGTCTACGAAAACTTTCAGCAAAAAAAACGTCAGAAATTGGGATCACCAAAAGATCCATGGACTATAGCACCAAAAATTGGCAAAATGAGGGGTTTACCTGCTCCAGGGTTTGTTTGACCTTGAAAATGGACCGATTTACCTGTCGGCACCAACCTACTCCATACATAAGATGTTGACGTATGTCCACAAAAAAATTTGGCATAAGTGAAGTCGAAAATCTTGATGACCAAGAGATCCAAGAAATATAGCACACGAAAATCGACAAAACGTGGTGTTTACCTGCTCCGAGGTTCGTTTGATGTTGAAAATTGGCTGTTTTTCCCGTCCGAACCAATTGGATCCATTGCTAAGGTATTGAAGGACTTCCACAAAAAATTTCGGCAAAAACCACGTCGGAAATTCGGTTCACCAAAAGATCCATAGACTATATAGCACATGAAAATCGGCAAAAAGGGGGGTTCACCCGTTCCAGGGATCGTTTGACCTTGAAAATGGGCCAATTTTCACGTTGGGTTCAAGCATCTCCATAGCTAAAGTCTTGACGGTCGTCCACAAATACAATTGGCAAAAATGACGTCGGAGAAATAACCAGCCCATTGTCAAGCTCAAACGATTCACGAAGCGGGTAAACAGCCCGTTTTGCTGATTTTTGTGTGCTATAGTCCATGTATCTTTTGGTGATCCAGATTTTTTACTTCATTTTTGCCAAAGATTTTTGTGGACATCCGTCAAGACCTTAGCTATGGAGCTGGTTGGTCCTGACGGGCAAACCGGCACATTTTAAAGGTCAAACCAATCCCGGAGCGGGTAAACACCTCGTTTTGCCAATTTTCGTAACCTATATAGTCCATTAATCTTTTGGTGATCCAGATTTCTTACCTCATTTTTGCCAAAAAATTTTGTGAACATTCGTGAAGACCTTAGCTATGGAGCCGGTTGGTCCTTGTGGGCAAACCATCCCATTTACAAGGTTAAACGAGCCCCAGAGCAGGTAAACCCCCCATTTTGTCGATTTTCGTGTACTATAGTCCATGGATCTTCTGGGGATCCAGATTTCCGACGTCATTTTATGCGCACATTTTTCATGGATATCCGTCAAACACCTTAGCTATGGAGACAGTTGTTCTCGACTGGCAAACCGACACATTTTAAAGGTCAAACGTACCCCAAAGCGGATAAATCCCCGTTTTGCCGATTTTCAAGTGGTATAGTCCATGGATCTTTTGGTTATCCAGATTTCTGATTTTATTTTTGCCAAAAAATTTCATGGACGTCCGTCAAAACTTTAGCTATTGAGCCGATTGGTCCCGACTGGAAAACTGGCCCATTTTCAAGTTCAAACGACCCCCGGAGCGGGTAAACCCCAATTTTGCCGATAGTCCATGGATCTTTTGGTGATCCTGATTTCCGATGTCATTTTTGCCAAATTTTTCATGGACGTCATTTAAGACCTTAGCTATGAAACTGATTGGTCCCGACATGTAAACCATCCCATTTTCGATGTCAAACGAACCCCGGAGTGGGTAAACCCTCCGTTTTGCCAATTTTCGTGTGCTATAGTCCATAGATCTTTTGGTAATCCAAATTTCCGACGCCATTTTTGCCTAACTTTTTTGTGGACGTCCATAAAGGCCTTAGCTATGGAGTCGGTTGGTACTAACGGGTAAACCGGCCCATTTTGAAAGTGAAACGAGCCCGGAGAGGGTAAACCCCCTAGTTTGCTGATTTTCGTGGGCTATAGTCCATGGATCTTTTAGTGATCCGGATTTTCGACATCATTTTTGCTGAAATTTTTCATGGACATCCGTCAAGACTTTATCTATGGAGCCGATTGGTCCTGATCGGAAAACCGGCCCATTTTCAAGGTCAAACATGCACCAATACGTGTAAACCCCCCGTTTTGTCAATTTTTGTGTGCTATATTCCATGGATCTTTTGGTGATCCAGATTTGCGACGTAAATTTTGCTGAAATATTTCATGGACGTCCGTCAAGACCTTAGGTATGGAGCTAGTTGGTCCAGACGGGTAAACCGGCCCATTTTTATAGTCAAATGAGCCCCAAAGCTGGTAAACCCCCCATTTTGTGTATTTTCGTGTGCTATAATCCATCGATCTTTTGGTGATCCATATTTCTGACTTTTTTGTTGAAATTTTTCATGGACGTTCGGTAAAAACTTAGCTATGGAACCAGTTGGTCCTGATGGGTAAATCGACCATTTTCAATGAAAAACGAGCCCTAAATTAATTAAACACCCTATTTTGCTGATTTTCTTGTGCGATAGTCCATGGATCTTTTGGTGATTCGGATTTCCGACATCATTTTAGCCAAACAATTTTGTGGTTATCCGTCAAGACCTTAGCTATGGAGTCGGTTGGTCCTGACGGGAAATCCGTCCCATTTTCAAGGTCAAACAATCCCCAAAGAGGGTAAATCCCCCGTTTTCCTGATATTCGTGTGCTACAGTGCATGGATCTTTTGGTGATCCAGATTTCTGATATAATTTTTGCAAAAACTTTTCGTGGACGTCCGTCAAGACCTTAGCTATGGAGTTGGTTGGTCCCTATGGGTAAACTTACTCATTTTAAAGGACAAACGATCCCCGGAGAGGTTAAACCCCCAGTTTTGCTAATTTTCGTGTGGTATAGTCCATGGATCTTTTGGTGATCTGGATTTCTGACGTCATTTTTTCCGAAAATTTTCGTGGACATCCATCAAGACCTTAGCTATGGAGCTGGTTGGTCCTGATGGTAAAACAAGCCAATTTTCAAGGTCAAACAATCCCCGGAGCGGGTTAACCACCATTTTGCAGATTTTCGTGTGTTATAGTCCATGGATCTTTTGGTGATCCTAATTTCCTACGTCTTTTTTGCCGAAATATTTCATGGACGTCTATCAAGACCTTAGCTAGAGATTTGGTTGGTCCCGACAAGCAAACTGGCCCATTTTCAAGGTAAATCCCCCTATTTTGCCGATTTTCTTGTGTTATAATCCATGGATCTTTTAGTGATCCAGATTTGCGACATCATTTTGTAGAAAAATTTTCATGGACGTCTATAAACACTTTTTCTATGGTGCTGGTTGGTTCCGACGAGCGAACTGGCCCATTGCCAAGGTGAAATGAGCTCCGGAGAGGGTAAACCCCATAGTTTTGTCGATTTTCTTGTGCTATAGTCCATATATCTTTTGGTGATCTAGATTTCCGATGTCATTTTTGCCAAATTTTTTTGTGGACCTCTGTCAAGAGCTTAGCTTTGGAGACGGTTGGTCTCGACGGGAAAGACGGCCCATTCTCAAGGTCAAACGAGACTCGAATCGGGTAAACACCCCATTTTGCCAAATTTCATGTGCTATAGTCAATGGATCTTTTGGTGATACAGATTTTTGACATCATTTTTGCCAACAATTTTCATAGATATCCATCAAGACCTTAGCTATGGAGCCGATTGGTCCCGACGAGAAAACAAGCCCATTTTCAAGGTCAAACGAGACTCGGATTGTTTAAGCACCCCATTTTACCAATTTTTGTGTGCTATAGTCAATGGATCTTTTGGTGATCCAGATTTCCGACGTCATTTTTGCCAAAATTTTGCATGGACATTCATCAAGACCTTAGCTATGGAGCCGATTAGTCCCAACGGGAATACAGACCCATTTTCAAGGTCAAATGATCCCCGGTGCGGGCAAACCCCCTTATTTTGCCGATTATTGTGTGCTATATTCCGTGGATCTTATGGTGATTCGGATATCCGACGTCATTTTTGCCAAAATTTTTGTGGATGTCCGTCAAACCTTAGCTATGGAGCCGATTGGTCACGATGAGCAAATCGGCCCAATGTCAAGGTCAAACAAGCAACAGAGCTGGTAAATCCCCCGTTTTTGCCCATTTTTGTGATCTATAGTTCATGGATCTTTTGGTGATCCAGATTTCTAATGTCATTTTCGCTAAAAAAATTTGCGGACGTCTATCTATACCTTAGTTATGGGAACGATTGGTTCTGATGGGGAAACAAGCCAATTTTCAAGTCAAACGATCCACGGAGCGGTTAAACCCCTGTATTGCCAATTTTCGTGTGTTATAGTCCATGGATCTTTTGGTGATTCAGATTTCTGACATCATTTTTGCCGAAATAGTTCGTGGGATACGTACTTTAGTTATGGAGATGGTTAGTCCTGACGGGAAAATCGGCCCATTTTCAAGGTCAAACGATCCCCGAAATGGGTAAAACCCCCGTTTTGCCAATTTTTGTGTGCTATAGTCCCTAGATCTTTTATTGATCCGTCTTTCCAATGTCATTTTTGCCAAAAAATTTCTTGCACGTCCGTCAAGACCTTTGATATGAAGTTGTTTGGTCTCGATTATCAAACCGTCCCATTTTAAGGTCAAATGAGCCTTGTAGTGGGCTTACCCCCTGTTTTACCAATTTTTGTGTGATATAGTCCTAGATCTTTTGGAGATACGGATTTCCGATGTTGTTGTTACCAAAGTTTTTATGGACGTTTACCGGTTCATCTTCAAGGCCAAATTATCCCCGGAGCAGGTAAATCCCCCGTTTTGCCGATTTTCATGTGCTATAGTCCATGGATCTTTTGGTGATCCGGATATCCGACGTCATTTTTACAAAAAATTTTGTGGATATTCGTCAAGACCTTAGTTATGGAGCCAATTGATCTAGACGGGCAAATCGGTCCATTTTCATGGTCATATGAACCCCGGAGCGGGTAAACTGGGTTTTGCCAATTTTCGTGTACTATAGTCAATGGATCTTTTGGTGATCTATATTTACGACATCATTTTTTGCACAAATTTATCATTGATATTCGTCAAGACCTTAGCCGGTTGGTCCTTACTGGAAAATTGGCCCATTTTCAGGTTCAAACATACCCCGAAGCGGATAAACCCCCCGTTTTGCCAATTTTCGTGTGCTATAGTCCATGGATATTTTGGTGCTCTAGATTTCCAACATCATTTTTACTGTAATTTTTCGTGGACGTCCGTCAAGACTTTAGCTATGGAGTCGGTTGGTCCCGACAGGCAAACCGCCTTATTTTCAAGGTCAAACGAACCCTAGAGCGGGTAAACCCCTATTTTGCCAATTTTTGTGTGCTATAGTCCCTGGATCTTTCAGTGATCCTAATTTCCGATGTCATTTTTACCGAATTTTTACATCGACGTCCGTCAAAACCTTAGATATGGAGTCGGGTGGTCGCGATGGGTAAACCAGCCGATTTTCAATGTCAAATGTTCCCCAGAGCGAGTAAACCTCCCATTTTGCTAATTTTCGTGTGCTATAGTTAATAGATCTTTTGGTGATCCAAATTTCCGACATCATTTTAGCCAAAAAATTTTGTGGACATCTGTCAAGACCTTAGCTATGGAGCCGGTTGGTCCCAACGAGTAAAATGTCCCATTTTCAAGGACAAATAATCCTCGGAGCGGGTAAACCCCCCATTTTGCCGATTTTCGGTGCCATAATCCACTGATCTTTTAGTGAACCAGATTTCAAACATCATTTTTACCAAACTTTTTCAAGGACATCCTTCATGACCTTAGTTAAGGAGCCAGTTGGTCCTGACCTCCAAACCGGCCCATTTTCAAGGTCAAACCACCCCCGAAGCGTGTAAACCCCCCATTTTCCCGATTTTCGTGTGTTATAGTATAGGGATTTGTTGGTAATCTAGATTTACGATGTCATTTTTGCCAAAAATTTTCGTGGACATCCGTCATGACCATAGTTATGGAGCCTATTGCTCCAGACAGGCAAACCTGCCCACTTTAAAGGTCAAATGATCACCGGAGCGGGTAAACCCCCCGTATTGCCAATTGTCGTGTGCTACGTCCATGGATCTTTTGATGATCCGAATTTCAAATGTCATTTTTGCCAAACTTTTTTGTGGACGTCCATCAAGACTTTAACTATGGAACTGCTTGGTCCCGACTGGTAAACCGACCCATTTTCAAGGTCAAACGAACCTCAGAGCAGGTAAACCCCTCGTTTAGCCAATTTTCGTGTGCTATAGTCCATGTATTATTTGGTGATCCAGATTTTCGATGTCATTTCAGCCAAAAAAATTTTTGGACATCCGTCAAGACCTTAGCTATTGAACCTGTTGGTCCAGATGTGCAAATCGGGCCATTTTCAAGGTCAAAAGATGCCCGGAGAGGGTAAACCCCCTGTTTTGCCAATTTTTGTGGGCTATAGTCCATGGATCTTTTGGTGATCCAAATTTTTGATGTCATTTTTGCCAATAGTTTTGGTGGACATCCATCAAAACCTTAGCTTTGGGGGCGGTTGGTCCCGACGGGTAAACCGACTCACTTTCAAGGTCAAACAAGCCCTAGAACGGGTAAACCCCTTGTTTTTTGCCAATTTTCGTGTGCTATAGTCCATGGATCTTTTGGTGATCCAGATATCCGATGTCATTTTTGTCGAAAATATTCGTGGATGTCCGTGAAAAGCTGAGCTATGGAGTCGGTTGGTCCCGACGGGCAAACCGGCCCATTGTCAAGGTCAAACGATTCCCGGAGTGGGTAAACCCCTCGTTTTGCCAATTTTTGTGTGCTATATTCATGGTTCTTTTGGTGATCCAGATTTTCGACATCATTTTTACAAAAAAATTCATGGACATTCATCAAGACATTAGCTATGGAGTCGGTTGGTCCAGACCGGCAAACTGGCCTATTTTCAAGGTTAAACAACCCCCAGAGTAGGTAAACCCCCTGTTTTGCCGATTTTCGTTTGCTATAGTCCTTTAGATCTTTTGGTAATCTGAATTTCTGACGTCATTTTTACAAATATTTTCGTGGACATCCGTCAAGATCTTAGCTATGCAGTCGATCGATCCCGACGGGTAAACCTGGCCATTTTTAAGGTTAAACGACCCCCAGATCACGTAAACCCCCCGTTTTGCCAATTTTCGTGTACTATAGTCCATGGATCTTTTGGTGATCCAGATTTACGACGTCACTTTTTTTGCAAATTTTTAAGGAATATCCGTCAAGACCTTAGCTATGGAGTGGATTGCTCCCGACTGGCAAACAGGCTCATTTTCAAGGTTAAACTTACCCCGAAGCAGATAAACCCCCCGTTTTACCAATTTTTTCGTGTGGTATAATCCATGGATCTTTTGGTGATTAGGATTTTCTACGTCAGTTTTGCTGAACTTTTTTATGGCCGTCTGTCAAGACTTTAGCTTTGGCGCCGGTTGGTCCCGACGGGTAAACCAACCCATTTTCAATGTCAAACGAGCCTAGTAGCGGGTAAATCCCTTGTTTTGCAGATTTTCATGTATTATAGTTCATGGATCTTTTGGAGATCCATATTTTTGACATCATTTTTACCGAAATTTTTTGTGGACATCCGTCAAGACCTTAGCTATGGAGTCGGTTAGTCCCAACGGGTAAACCGGCCCATTTTAAAGGTCAAATGATCCACGGAGTGGATAAACCCCCTGTTTTGCCAATTTTCGTGTGCTCTAGTCCATGGATCTTTTAGTGATTCAGATTTCCTACGTCATTTTTTTAGAAATTATTCATGGACGTCCTTCAAGACCTTAGCTATGGAGCCAGTTGGTCCAGACGGGCAAACCGGCCCATTTTAAAGGTCAAATGATCCTCGAAGCGGGTAAACCCCCCATTTTGCCAATTTTCGTGTGCTATAGTCCATGGATCTTTTGATGATCCGGATTTCAAATGTCATTTTTGCCAAACCTTTTCGTGGACGTCTGTCAAGACCTTAGCTATGGAACCGATTGATCCCGATAGGTAAACCGGCCCATTTTCAAGGTCAAACGATCCCCGGAGCAGGTAAACCCCCCATTTTACTGATTTTTGTATGCTATAGTACATGGAGTTTTTGGTGATTTTGATTTTCGACATCATTTTTAGCAAACTTTTTCGTGGTCGTCCATCAAAACCTTAGCTATTGAACCTGTTGGTCCAAATGGGCAAATCGGCCCATTTTCAAGGTCAAACAAGCCCCACAGTGGGTAAACCCCTCGTTTTGCCAATTTTCATGGGCTATAGTCCATGGATCTTTTGGTGATCCAGATTTTCGACGTCATTTTTGCCAAAAAATTTCATGGAAGTCCGTCAAGACTTTAGCTTTGGGGCCGGTTGGTCCCAACGGTTTAACCGGCCTAATTTCAAGGTCAAACAATCCCCAGAAAGGGTAAGTATGATAATAATCATATATGTACAAACAACATGTCAGAAATTATTAAAATACTTTATTAAAATAATTTTGTCATGCCTTAGACAGTATATGTATTTAGCTGCTCATACTAAATACGTATACTGCCAACATGGCTCTTATACCATAAAAAGGATCTTAAGAAATGCGGAATTAAAAGAGAAAGAACTTACTAGAATATGAAGTTTATTGCATAGCTTCAAACATAAGAACAAGGGAAGCAGATTACAAAGAGAGAGAGAGGTTTTCAGAATAATGGGAAATTTTCTGATGCCTCTAAAGGTTAAAATCATCCTCCTTTTATAGGAGAAATAGGGAATTGCCTTTATATCTTAGGCATACAAATGGACGACTAGGATATTGCCGACAATAAAAGAGGTCCTACTAAGAAGATAGTGGAAACATCATGGTCTACTTCTTTTGTCAGAAGTGGTTGAGTGGGAATCTCTTTTTGATAAAGTAGATATAATGGAAATATTTTTTTCCAAAAGTGTTTTGTCTTGTAGCTTCTCATTGGATGCTAATCTAGAATAGTGAAATGCCACTATATGGAAAAATGATTCCGGCTTTGCCTCTATTTTTCTACAAGGGTCTTTTTCCTATTCATAATTAGGCTCCATGTAAGCCAAGGCTAAACCTTTAAGATTACACATATCACCATTATCTTCACTGCTGCTTTCTGTGGAAGCAACATCTTCAATCATTTTCATGATTTGATCTTCATCATAATCATCTAGGTTATCCACTGCTTCTTTCAATTTATGTTTGAGAGCTGCTTTGGACAATTTTTTGGAAGAAGATCTCGCCTTCTCTTGAGCCTTAGCATTTGGCTGTTTGGGAACCCAACCTCTGACTTGGATTTGTTTGAACAAATACTGAATATATTCTACATTAATCTTCGAGAAGTTCCAAGTAATAATATAGGATATTCGCTTTTGAATATAATATTTGCAGAATTTAATATGCTCTGGTAGTGTAGTAATTCCTTCTTTGGTTTGAAATTGTTCAAATCTGTTGAGAAATTGTTGGGGAAGAATTTTCTCAATTCCTCCAAATAAGTTCCACCATTCACCATTCATAAAACCATCTGGGAATGGTAGTCTTAATAATACTTGGACTATACTTCACAAACCAAGTGAGTCTTGGCCTTAGGTAAAGAAAGTTCATCCAAGCTGCCTAATCATACCAATTATAAGTCTGGGGTTTGTGAGCCATTGTCAATGCAATAGGAGTATGTAGATGATCTGTAAACCACTCAGAAGGATCCAAGATTTTCTTAATGGTAAATCTTGAATATTGAATATAATTATTAGCATCACTGGAATGCTCAATTTCTATAGACTCTGTGTCTATAAGAATAGCTTCATAAAATCTTCTGGTTTTTAAACGATTTTCAGTATCCACATAGTTGAAATATGTGTAACAAGGTTTAATTAAAGTACCTATGTCATTATTTTCATATTCCTTATTGAGAGCCATTAAAGGCAATACCTGTGAGACAATGAGTTCAAAAGATTCTTCTTTTGGGATGGTTTTGGTCGGGATAGTTTTTGTTAACTCAGGGTTAACCACTTGGGCAAAGGATTCAGGTGTCTTCATAGCATACTTGTTTTGGTTTGGACAGAGCTAGAATATGCTTCTTGAGCTGGAGATTTTGTTTGTCTGAGATTGATCAACTTTGGTTGGGGTGGACAAAGAAACTTTGGAAGCTTTGGTTGAGTAGGACAAGGTAGCCTTGGAAAATCGGCTAATGCTGTGAACTTGTTTTGGAAGGTTAGTTTAGGCCTTAATGAAGGTTCAGCTTTTGCTAGAGTGAGTGGGGGAGGAACAAATGGTCTAGCCATTTTTGCTTTTGGAAGATTATTATCTCATTTAGAAGGAGTGATTGGTCTAAATGGCCTCATGTTTTCCTTGCAAAATTTCAAGGGTTAGAAAATTAGGTAGAGAATTGTTTTCTCCTTTAATAAATTCAATTTTGAAATCAAAACTAGATAGAAGAACTTGCCATCTAGCAAAGATTTGTTTAGAAATAAGATTTTTTACATCTTTTTGTAAAATTTCTTTAGCAGATTAACAATCTACTCTTAGTAAAAATTCTTGATTAATAAGATCATGTTGAAATTTCGTGATACATAGCACGATAGATAAAACTTTTTTTAACGGTAGAATAATTTTTTGTGCGGAATTCTAGAGTCCTGATGTGAAACGAACTAGTTGTTCTATAGATTCAAGATCTACTTTTTGTTTAAGGATTCCCCCTTAACCTGCATCAGATGCGTCAGTCTCGATAATCATAAAAGCATTTGGGTTTGGGATTCCTAAACATGGAATAGTTTGTACAAGAGCTTTGACATGAACGACAGCTTGGGTTTGTTCAGTACTCCAAGCAACTGGATTTTTTCTAAGTCTTTTATACAAAGGTTCACATACTTATCTGACTTTTGGAATAAAATCAGCTACATAATTTAAACTTCCTAAAAACCTTTGAAGTTGGGTTTTATCAGGAATTTCATTTGGGAATTTAGAAGAGAATTCTATAGCCCTGCAAATAGGTTTATAAGAACCTTGGTAAAGGTCATGACCTAAAAAACTGATAGTGGTTTGAAAGAGTACCATCTTCTTGGCACTGACAACTAAACCATTATTCTTAACAATGTTGAAGAAAGTGTTGAGATGTTTAACATGAGAATCAATGTTCTCTGAAAAGATTAGCACATCATCAATATAAACAATTGACATATAAGAGTAATCATTGAATATGGAATTCATGATATTTTGAAATTCAGAAGGGGCATTCTTGAGCCCAAAAGGCATTACATGTCATTCATATTGTCCAAATGGGACGTTGAAAGTAGTTTTGTATTTATCTTTTTCCGAAATCTAAATTTGCCAAAAACTCGATTTCATATCAAATTTGCTATAAATGTTAGCTTTAAAAGTCCTTTTCAAAAGGTCTCGTTTGTTAGGTATGGGATACCTGATCCATTTTAAAATGGAATTTAAAGGCTTGTAATTGATTACTAGTCTTGGTGCTCCTCTTTCTTTCTCCGCGTTTTTATTAACGTAGAAAGAAGAACAACTCCAAGGTGATTTAGAAATTCTAATAATCTTGTTTTTTAAAAGAGTGTCAATCTCTTTCTTACAAAATTCCATCATTTCTTGATACATCTGAATGGGCCTTGCCTTGGTGGTAATGGCCTATTCATTGAATCCTTCAATGTAAGGTAAGTCCACAATATGCTTTTTTCGTTCCCAAAAAGCATTAGGAAAATCAGAACATATTTCTTCTTAAATTTTTTCTGAAGATTAGCTATTTTGGTAACTATCTCCGAGGTTTTTAAAATCTGTTCGATTTTCTTAATGTGAATTTCATGCTTTAAAAAGGTGATATGTTGTGAAAGGTTGTTAATTCGGAAAATGGTGTTTTCTCTTACAAAATTACTTTCATCTTGTGAAAGGGTGTTTACAAAAGGAAAATGTAAATCTTTTCCAAGAATAGTAGTAGTAATACCATCAAGGTCAGTAAAATAAGGTTTTATCTGAGTGATAAAAGGTATTCCAAGAATAATATCTTCATTGATATCTTCAGTAATAATAAAATCATTTGTTAAACAAATGCCATTATTGAAAATATGAGCTTTAGAAAGCTTATAATTTATTTTCAAAGGTTCTCCTGTAGGGGAGTATAGTTTTGAAGTACATTTTTGTAAATACTTAGTAGGAACAATACCTTTTACAATGCAATTCCTATCTGCACCACTGTCAAGCAAAGCAATTTTGTTAATAACAAAATGTTTACTAACAACTATTTTTACAGGTATAGGATGACTCTGAGGTCTAATAGCAGATATTACCGTTATTCCTGGTGTTGCAGAAGTAGAAGTGTCATTACCTGTATTGGTAACTAAATGTTCAGTTAGATGATCATTATTGATATTGGAGAGGTCAATACCAATGTTGTCATCATCCTCTTGGGAAGAATCGTGGTTAGAATCATGGTCATGAAAAGTAGTTCTTTTAGGAACTTGGTTGGTGAAGATGTACGTCTCTACTATGCAAAGTCGAGATTTGATATTTCTAATCTCTTCTTTGAGACTAGAAACTTCGTGACGAAGATCTGAAATGGAAGGTTCAAAATGGTTATCTGAATGATTCATGATTTTCTTCATGCTGAATGGTTCAATTATCGGATGGGGTTTGCGTTTGTCCGTATTGAGAAGAAGATTTTTGAGTTCTAGGAGAAAATGATTCCTAGCCTCATTATCATTAATGTGTTGGATAACATCAAAGAGAGCTTCTTTCGAATGATCAGAAAGTACTCGAATAAGAGGTGTATTGTCATAAGTACAAAAGGTTTCAGTGCAGGTGCAATCTTTTCCTGATTGGCTTACATCTGAATCATAATCAAGATCAATGTCTTCGTCATCACTGTATTCATCAGATGTACCTGAAGATTCAGAAAAGGGTTCGTTAAGAATAGCAAGAAGCTTACCTTTGGTTTCTTCGTCGATATTAAAATGATTTATTTTCTTCTTCTTGGTCTTGGAACGACATTCATTGGCTATATGACCAGTCTTGCCACAAGTCCAACATACATCTACTTTAGCATCATTAGGCTTTTTGGACCTGATTTCTTTTTCTTCGGTCTAGTAGAATCATCTCTTCTTCGAGATTTCTTTCTATGGGATTTTTCTTTTTTATCCTTTATTATTTTATTTGGTGGAGTGATAAAACCAAAATCCCTACAGAAACTTCCAAGTTCCTTTCTGGAAGAGGATTGCTCTTTCTTGAGCTGATGTTTGAGCTTAATATCTGTGCAAAGTTCAAGGGCTACAACATTGATGGTGCTTACCAACTCACCATAAGTAAGATTTCCATAAGGAATGTTACCATTATTACGATCTTGGATTTTTGTCCTTACTTTATCTGCAAAGAGAGGGGGTAGACCATTGATGAAGCGTTCTTTCCAAAAATCCAAATTGCAATCTAGACGAATCATAACCTTACTGAGAAAGGCATGTTTGTAATGGATAAAGTTGTCTGAATTTGGACAACTTAGATTACTTAGAATTTGGAGACTCCTGTCTTGGAATAATTTTGGTTCTCCAATGAAATGTTTAGTAATGTGGTAAAGAAGAGTAGCACAAGCATCTTCTCTCGTGACATTAGAAGTGGATTGTGTATTTCCTTCCATTTTTATAACTGTCTCTGTTGCAGTAGCATTAATAATGAGTTGTTTGATCTCATCAGTGCATTAATTATCCCACCAATGTTTCAACATTCCTGTGTAACCTGCAATGATCAAGTTAGCAGCATCTCTATCTACTGATCCACGCATTTTATATGCAGTAATGGCAACTCCCATTTCATGGAGTTTATTGTAAACTTGATGCTCGGCTAAGCCATCAATATTCCATTCAGTGATGCTTTTTCCTTCGTGAGAGGAAGTGGATAAGAAGGCATTTTCCTCATACTGTAAATCTGGGAAAGAAGGTTTGCTATGGTAGTTTTCATATTGTGAAAACGACTACTGGTTGGAGAAGATTGGATTTCTCTTGGGATTTGAAATTAGGTTCTTTTTGGAGGGTAGAAACCCTTTTTGATGCTTTATCATCTTTTACAGAGATGTTGAAGTTGTTGAGTTGTGCATCAATTTTCTCAATGATGTTTCCGGTTACTTCAAAAGTATCAGGAAGTTTAGGGATTTTTTCTTTGGAAAATTCAGGGATTTTGAATCCTGGATAGGTTTCAATATTATGGCTAGAAGAAGTAGAAGCCGGAGTTGGTCTTCCACTGATACTAGGCTTAGTATCCTCTATTTGTCTAGAGATAATATGAAGGATTTGGTTGGAGTAATTGTTTTGTTCAACCACTCGGTCAATGTCTGCAGATGTGAGTAATCCACCTGTCTTATCACTTTTCTCTTTGAAAGGAGAAGCTTTGATTACTGTACCTGCAATAGGGATGTTAATTCCTTCTAGAGGAGGAGTGATTGATTCGACAACTTTGTTAGAAGCAGTATACCATTTGTTAATGATAACTTGTAATGACTCAGCACAATTTTCAATCCTACCAGTCATTTCAAACCATTTGAAGAATTCTATTTCACAACCAATTCTTCTTATGTATATTATCCATAAATCTCTAAAGGATTCTCTTTGCTTAAGAGTATAAGAAGAAACATACCATTTTCTCTTTACTTGATTGTCAGGTTGAGTCCATTGTTCCTGCAAGATGTTTGGATCGGGTTCAAAGGTTTTATTTACCTTAATCATTCCTATCAACCAAGATGGCTTTTCCTTGGGAGTCTTCATTTCATTTGCAGTAGGGCTACCTAGAATATCTTGGTAAAATACTTTAGGTATGTTACCTGAAAAGTCTACTCCTGTGACTTTAACTTTACTGTTGTCAGCAACAGAAAGGATCTCCTCATCATCTGCTTCTACTTCCTCCAGGGTTTTTGAAGAAGAAGGTGGCCTGAGAACGGGTCTTGAGGGACACGAAGTAGAAGGGAACCAGGACGACCTTCGATTCGAAGAAGATCTTCTTACCGAATTGTCTAAGAATTTGAGTTCTATAGACCTATCTGGAAACTGAATAACTCTTTTGATCTGAGATCTTTCAGAGTGTGAAGCAAAGGGTTGAGTTATTTCTCAAAGAGCCAATCATTACTGGAGAGTATATCTTTCCATTGTAAAGTTTGAGGAACAAAGATGGAACTATGTTCATGGTTGGCTTCCATAAGCATAGTCTCACCCTTTATACTCTCATGACGAGCTTTAGGAGCAAGGTGAGTTTTCATGAGATGATAATAAACTCGGTAAATAATAACTATTTCACGAGTATTGATTTTGCTGTTTAAATTTTTGGTTTTGACATTGAGTGTCAAAGAATCCATGACATTAGGATCATTAATGTCAACAGAGAAGTTAGGATAGTAGTTAAAGTAAACTGGCCCATCAGCGAGATTACTCTGCAAAACTCCTAACATAGAATCATCAAAATTCAAAAACCTGTCATCTCGAAGGATGACGCAAACAGGAATATCAAGACCTTTTCTAAAGAGAGGCTTAACGGAAACTTGCACTAAACTAATATGCAAATAGTTGTAATCAGATTTATAATGATTTATATCATTATCTTTAAGAAGAAGAATAATTTCTAGAGAATTATTAATAGCAATAGTGGACTCACAAGTCTTAATATTACGACGAGTAAGATAACTAAAGTTACCTAAGTGGTAAATCTTTTTGAAAGGTTCTTCTGGTATACTCCAGTTTTGTAAATCATTTTCTAATTTAGCAATCTTTGTAGATTGTGAAGATAGGTTTATACTATTCAAAATATTTTGGTTATTTTCCATATGATTTAAAAATACTGCGTAATGGACTTAGAGAACAAAATTTATACTAATAAGTATAATAATAATAAACAACATTCTAGCAAGTATATAAAGATATTAAAATACATATCAGAAATCCAAACAGAGTTTCTAAGGGAGGTTCTCTTGGATTTACAATAGTTCTTTTCATAGAGTCATCTTAGCTACGGGACCACCATCAACAGGTTTAAACTCTCTCCTAGCTACAACGACTTTACAAAATATGGCAGACCAACGAAATGAGCCGGTTTTCCCATACGGACCAACCGGCTCCATAGCTAAGGTCTTGGTGGAAGTCCACGAAATTTTTTAGCAAAAATAACGTCAAAAATATGGATCACCAAAAGATCTTTGGACTATAGCACACAAAAATTGGCAAAATTGGGAGTTTACCTGCTCTGTGGCTCGTTTGACTTTGAAAATGGGAGGTTTACCCGTCGGAACCAATCGGCTCCATAACTAAGGTCTTGATGGAAGCCCACAAAAAATTTCAACAAAAATGACTTCGGAAATCTGGATCACCAAAAGATCCATGGACTATAGCACACAAAAATCGGCAAAATGGGGTCCATGGTTTTTTTGATCTTTTTGTGCTATAGTCAATGGATCTTTTGGTGATCTAGATTTCCGAAGTCATTTTTGTTGAAAGTTTTTGTGGGCGTCCGTCAAAACCTTAGTTATGGAGCCGATTGGTTCCGACGGGTAAACCTCCCATTTTCAAAGTCAAACGAGCCACAGAGCAGGTAAACTCCTAATTTTGCCAATTCGTGGACATCTGTCAAGAACTTAGCTTTGGAGCCGGCTGGTCTCGACGGGAAAGAAGGCCCATTTTCAAGGTCAAATGAGACTCGGATCGGGTAAACACCCCGCTTTGCCAATTTTCGTGTGCTATAATCAATGGATCTTTTGGTGATACGGATTTCCGACGTCTTTTTTGCCAAAAATTTTCGTGGACGTCCGTCAAGACCTTAGCTATGGAGCCGATTGGTTTAAATGGGAAAATAGGCCCATTTTCAAGGTCAAACAAGACTCGAAATGGGTAAACACCCCATTTTACCAATTTTTGTGTGCTATAGTCAATGGATCTTTTGGTGATCCGAATTTTTGACGTCATTTTTGCCAAAATTTTGCATGGACGTTCATCAAGACCTTAGCTATGGAGCCGATTAGTCCCAATGGGAAAACAAGCCCATTTTCAAGGTCAAATGATCCCCAGAACGGGTAAACCCCCTTGTTTTGCCGATTTTTGTGTGCTATATTCCATGGATATTTTGGTGATTCGGATTTCTGATGTCATTTTTCCCAAAATTTTTGTGGACATCCACCAAACCTTAGCTATGGAGCCGATTGGTCATGATGAGTAAATCGGCCCATTCTCAAGGTCAAACGAGCCACAGAGCTGGTAATCCCCCATTTTTCCTGATTTTTGTGTGCTATAGTTCATGGATCTTTTGGTGATTCAGATTTCTGATGTCATTTTTGCTAAAAATTTTCATGGATGTCCATCAACACCTTAGCTAAGGGAACGATTGGTTCCGATTGGGAAACAAGCCAATTTTCAAGGTCAAACAATCCCCAGTGCGGTTAAACCTCCGTATTGCCAATTTTCTTGTGCTATAGTCCATGTATCTTTTGGTGATCCAGATTTCTGACATCATTATTGCCGAAATGTTTGTGGGATACGTCAAGACTTTAATTATGGAGCAGGTTAGTCCTGACGGGAAAACCAACCCATTTTCAAGGTCAAACGATCCCCAGAGCAGGTAAAACCCCATTTTGCCACTTTTTGTGTGCTATAATCCCTGGATCTATTGTTGATCTGTCTTTCCAATGTCATTTTTGCCAAAATTTTCCATAGCTATGAAGCTGGTTGGTCTCGATTATCAAACCGTCCCATTTTAAGGTCAAATGAGCCCTGTAGTGGGCAAACCCCCCCCCCCCCGCCGTATTTTACCGATTTTCGTGTGCTATAGTCCTGGATCATTTGGAGATCCAGATTTCCGACGTTGTTCTTACCAAAGTTTTCGTGGATGTTTACCGGCTCATTTTCAAGGTCAAATGATCCTCGGAGCGACTACACCTCCCGTTTTTCTGATTTTTATGTGATATAGTCCATGGATTTTCTGGTGATCCGGATATTCGACGTCATTTTTACAAAAAAATACGTGGATATCCGTCAAGACCTTAGTTATGGAGCCGGTTGGTCCAGACGGGAAAACCGGCCCATTTTCATTGTCATATGAACCCCGAAACGGGTAAACCCCATGTTTTGCCATTTTTTGGTGATCTAGATTTTCGATGTCATTTTTTGCACAAATTTATAGTTGATATCCATCAAGACCTTAGCTATGGAACATGTTGGTCCCGACTGGAAAACCAGCCCATTTTCAAGGTCAAACATACCCCGAAGCGGATAAACCTCCTGTTTTGCCAATTTTCTTGTGCTATAGTCCATGGATCTTTTGGTGCTCTAGATTTCTGACATCATTTTTGCTGTAATTTTTCGTGCACGTCCGTCAAGACTTTAGCTATGGAGCCGATTGGTCCCGACAGGCAAACCGCCTTATTTTCAAGGTCAAACGAGCCCCAGATCTGGTAAACCGTCGTTTTGCCGATTCTCTTGTCCTATAGTCCCTGGATCTTTCGGTGATCCTAATTTCCTATGTCATTTTTGCCAAATTTTTTCATGGACGTCCGCCAAGACCTTAGATATGGAGCCGAGTGGTCGCAACGGGTAAACCAGCCCATTTTCAATGTCAAACGTGCCTCAGAGTCGGTAAACCCCCCGTTTTGCTTATTTTCGTGTGTTATAGTTAATGGATCTTTTGGTAATCTAGATTTTCGACGTCATTTTTTCCAAAAATTTATAGTTGATATCCGTCAAGACCTTAGCTATGGAGCAGGTTGGTCCCAACTGGCAAACCAGCCCATTTTCAAGGTCAAACATACCCCGAAGCGGATAAACCCCCCGTTTTGCCAATTTTCTTGTGCTATAGTCCATGGATCTTTTGGTGCTCCGGATTTCTGACATCATTTGTGCTGTAATTTTTTGTGGATGTCCATCACGACCTTAGGTATGGAGCCAGTTGGTCCTGACCGCCAAACTAGCCCATTATCAAGGTCAAACCACCCCCGAAGCGTGTAAACCCCCCATTTTCTCGATTTTCCTGTGTTATAGTCTAGGGATTAGTTGGTGATCCAGATTTTCGATGTCATTTTTGCGAAAAATTTTCGTGGACATCCGTCAATACCTTATTATGGAGCCGATTGGTCCAGACGGGCAAACCGACCCACTTTAAAAGTCAAATAATCCCTGGAGCGGGTAAATCCCTCATATTGCCAATTGTCGTGTGCAATAGTCCTTGGATCTTTTGATGATCCGGATATCAAATGTCATTTTTAATGAAACTTTTCGTGGACGTCGGTCAAGACCTTAGCTATGGAACCGGTTGGTCCTAACAGGAAAATCGGCCCATTTTCAAGGTCAAACGATCCCTGGAGCAGGTAAAACCCCATTTTGCCAATTTTCGTATGCTATAGTACATAGAGTTTTTGGTGATTAGGATTTTCGACGTTATTTTTGGTGAAATTTTTCGTGGTCGTCCGTCAAAACCTTAGCTATTGAACCTGTTGGTCCAGATGGGAAAACCGGCCCATTTTCAAGGTCAAACTAGCCCCGTAGTGGGTAAACCCCCCATTTTGGCAATTTTCTTGGGCTATAGTCCATGGATCTTTTGGTGATCCGTATTTCCGACATCATTTTTGCCAAAAAATTTCATCGACGTCCGTCAAGACTTTAGCTTTGGGGACGATTGGTCCCGACGGGTAAACCAACCCAATTTTAAGGTGAAACAATCCCCAGAAAGGGTAAACCCCCCGTTTTGTTGATTTTCGTGTGCTATTGTACATGGATCTTTTGATGATCCAAATTTCCGACGTTATTTTTGCTGAAATTTTTCGTGGACGTTCATCAAGACCTTAGATTTGGAGCCGATTGGTCCCGATGGGAAAACTGGCTCATTTTCAAGGTCAAATGAATCCCGGAGCAGGTAAACCCCCCTCCCCCATTTTGCTGATTTTCGTGTGCAATAGTATATGGATCTTTTGGTGATCCGAATTTCCAACGTCATTTTTGGCATAAACTTTCATGGAAGTCCATCAAAATCTTAGTATGGAGCCGATTGTCAACGTCAAACGAGCCACATAGCAGGTAAACCCCCCATTTTGCCGATTTTCGTATGATATAGTCCATGGATCTTTTGGTGATCCAAATTTTCGTGGTCATGTTTGCTAAATTTTTACGTGGACTTCCATCATGACCTTAGCTATGGAGTTGATTGGTTCCTACGGGTAAACCTGCTCATTTTCAAGGTCAAACGATCCTCGGAGTGGGTAAACCCCCCGTTTTGCAAATTTTCGTGTGCTATAGTCCATGGATCATTTCGTGATTTGGATTTCTGACGTCATTTTAGCCAAAAAATTTCATGGATGTCCATCAAGACCTTAGCTATGGAGCCGGTTGGTCCGATTGGGAAAACAGGCCAATTTTCATGGTCACACTATCCCCAGAGCGGATAAACCACCATTTTGCAGATTTTTGTGTTCTATAGTCCATGGATATTTTGGTGATCCTGATTTCCAACGCCATTTTTGCCGAAATATTTCGTGGATGTCTGTCAATACCTTAGCTATAGAGTTGGTTGGTCCCGGTGGAAAACCAGCCCATTTTCAAGGTCAAACGATCCCAGAGAGGGTATACCCCTCGTTTTGCCGATTTTTGTGTTCTATAATCCATGGATATATTGGTGATCCTATATTTCGACTTCATTTTGCCGAAATTTTTCATGGACATCCGTTAAGACCTTATCTATGGAGTCGGTTTGTCCCGACGGGTAAACCAGCCCATATTCAGTGTCAAATGATCCCCGGAGCGGGTAATCCCCTCATTTGTCGATTTTCGTGTGATATAGTCCATGGCTCTTTTGGTGATACAAAATTATGATGTCATTTTTGCCGATATTTTTTGTGGACATCCGTCAAGACCTTATCTATAGAGCCGATTGGTCCCGACGGGTAAATCGGCCCAATTTCAAGGTCAAACAAGCCCCAAAAACGGTAAACCACTTATTTTGTCAATTTTCGTCTACTATAGGCCGTGGATCTTTTGGTAATCCAGATTTCTGACGTCATTTTTGTCGAAATTTTTCGTGGACGTTCATCAAGACCTTTGTTTTGGAGCCAGTTGGTCCCGACAGGAAAATCGGCTCATTTTCAAGGTCAAATGAACCTCGGAGGAGGTAAACCCCCCGTTTTGCTAATTTTCATGTGCATTAGTCCACGGATGTTTTGGTGATCTGGATTTCCGATGTCATTTTTGCCATAAACTTTCGTGGAAGTCCATCTAAACCTTAGCTATGGAGCCAGTTGTCAAGGTCAAACGAGCCACGGAGCAGGTAAACCCCCCATTTTGCCAATTTTCGTATGATATAGTCCATGGATCTTTTGGTGATCCAGATTTTCATCATCATTTTTGCCAAATATATTCGTGGACTTCCATCAAGGCCTTAGCTATGGAGTCGGTTGGTTCCTACGGGTAAACCTGCTTATTTTGAAGGTCAAACGATCCCCGGAGTGGGTAAACCCCCCCGTATTGCAAATTTTCGTGTGCATAGTCCATGGATCTTTTGGTGATCCAGATTTTTGTCGTCATTTTAGCCAAACATTTTTGTGGACGTCCATCAAGACCTTCACTATGGAGCTAGTTGGTCCCAATGGGGAAATAGGCCAATTTTTAAGGTCACACGATCCCCGGAGCGGGTAAACAACTATTTTGCAGATTTTCGTGTGCTATAGTCCATGGATCTTTTGGTGAACCTGATTTCCAATGTCATTTTTGCCGAAATATTTCGTGGACGTTTGTCAAGACCTTAGCTATAGAGATGGTTGGTCCTGACGGGAAAATCGACCTATTTTCAATGTCAAACGAGCCCTGGAGAAGGTAAACCTCCCGTTTTGCCGATATTTGTGTGTTATAGTCCATAAATATTTTACTTATCAGGATTTTTTACGTCAGTTTTGCTGAATTTTCGTGGACGTCCGTCAAGACCTTAGCTATATATTCGGTTATTTCCAACGGCCAAATCGGCCCATTTTCAAGGTCAAACGATCCTCGAAGCGGGTAAACCTCCCTGCTTTGCCGATTTTCGTGTGCCATAGTCCATGGATCTTTCAGTGATCCAGATGTCTAACGTTATTTTTGCCAAAAAGTTTCATGGACGTCCATCAAGACCTTATCTATGGTGCCGGTTGGTCTCGACGAAAAAATAGGCCAATATTCATGGTCAAATGATCCCCGGAGAGGGTAAACAACCGTTTTGCAGATTTTCGTGTGCTATAGTCCATAGATCTTTATTGATCCTAAGTTTCGATGTCATTTTTGCCAAACTTTTTCATGGACGTCCGTAAAGACCTTAGCTATGGATCCGATTGGTCCCGATGGGTAAACCAACCCATTTTCAATGTCAAATGAGTCCTGCAACCGGTAAACCCCCCGTTTACCGATTTACGTGGGATATAGTCCATGGATCTTTTGGTGATCTAGATTTCCAACGTCAGTTTTGCCAAAAATTTTCGTGGACATCCGTCATGACCTTAGTTATGTAGCCGGTTGGTCCCAACTATTAAATCGGCCCATTTTCAGGGTCAAACGAATCTCGGAGCGGGTAAACCCCCTGTTTTGCCAATTTTCGTGTGCTATAGCCCATCGATCTTTTAGTTATCCACATTTTTGATGTCATTTTTGCTAAAGTTTTTCATGGACGTCTGTGATGACCTTAGCTATAGAGTCGATTGGTCCCGACCAAAAAACTGGCCCATTTTCAAGGTCAAATGAGCACTAGAGCGTTTAAACCCCCGTTTTGCCAATATTCGTGTGTTATATTCCAAGGATCTCTCGATGGGCAAACCAGCCCATTTTCAAGGTCTAACGAACCCTGGAGCAGGTAAACCCTCTGTTTTACCAATTTTCGTGTGCTATAGTACAAGGATTTTTTGGTTATCTGGATCTCCAATGACATTTTTGCTTAAATTTTTTGTGGTCGTCTGTCAAAATCGTAGTTGTTGAACCTATTGGTCTAGATGGGTAAACCGGCCCATTTTCAAGGTCAAACTACCCCCGGAGTGGGTAAACCCCCATTTAGCCAATTTTAGTAGGCTATGTCCATGGATCTATTTGTGATCTGTATTATCGACGTCCTCTTTGCCGAAGTTTTTCATGGACGTCCGTGAAGACCTTAGCTTTGGGGCCGGTTGGTCCCGATGGGTAAACCGGCCCAATTTCAAGGTCAAACAAGCCAAGAGAGGGTAAACACCCCCCATTTTGTCGATTCTCGTGTGCTATAGTCCATGGATATTTTGGTGATCCAGATTTTCGACATCATTTTTGCCAAAAATATTCGTGGACGTTCATCAAAACCTTTGCTATAGAGACGATTGGTCACGACGAGCAAACCAGCCCATTGTTAAGGTCAAACGAGCCACGGAGCGGGTAAACCCCTATTTTGCTGATTTTCGTATGACATAGTCCATCGATCTTTTGGTGACCCAATTTCCGTCGTCATGTTTGCCAAATTTTTTAGTGGACTTCCATCAAGACCTTAGCTATGGAGTCGATTGGTTCCTAGGGGTAAACCTTCTCATTTTCAAGGTCAAACGATCCTCGGAGTGGGTAAACCCCCCGTTTTGCAAATTTTCTTGTGCTATAGTCCATGCATCTCTTGGTGATTCAGAATTCTGACGTCATTTTGGCTGAAAAGTTTCATGGACTTCCATCAAGACCTTAGATATGGAGCCGGTTGGTCCCGATGGGAATACAGGCCAATTTTCAAGGTCAAACGATACCCAGAGTGGGTAAGTCACCATTTTGCAGATTTTCGTGTGCTATAGTAAATTGATCATTTGGTGATCTTGATATCCGACGTCATTTTTGCCGAAATATTTCATGGACATCCGTCAAGACCTTAGTTATAGAGCTAGTTGTTCCTGACGGGCAAACCAGCCCATTTTCAAGGTCAAACGAGCCCCAGAGCGGGTAAACCCCCCGTTTTGCCAATTTTTGTGTGCTATAAGTTCATGAATATTTTGCGGATCCAAATATCTGACATCATTTTTGTCAAAATTTTTGTGGACGTCCATCTACACCTTAGCTATGCATCCAGTTGGTCTCAACGGCCAAACCGACCCATTTTTAAGGTCAAACAATCCCCGGAGCGGGTAAACCCCCCTGTTTTGCCAATTTTCGTGTGGTATAGTCCATGGATAGTGTAGTGATCTGGATTTCCGACATTATTTTTGCTGAAATTTTTTATGGATGTTCGCAAGACCTTATTATGGTGTCGATTCGTCCTGACGGAAAAACAGGCCAAATTTTGGTGATCTTGATTTTCGACGTCATTTTTGCCAAAATATTTCGTGGATGTCCGTCAAAACCTTAGCTATTGAACCTATTGGTCCAGATGGGCAAACCGTCAATCTTAAAGGCAAAACAATCCCTAGAACGGGTAAACCACGCATTTTGCCGATTTTCGTGTGCCATAGTCCTTTGGATCTTTTGGTGATCTGAATTTTCGACGTCATTTTTACAAAAAAAATTATGGACATCCGTCTTGACTTAGCTACGAAACCGGTTGGTCCCAAGGGGCAAATCGGCCCATTTACAGGGTTATACGACCCCAGAGTAGGTAAACCCCTCATTTTGCCAATTTTCGTTGTAACAACCCTCAAAATGAAGTAGGATAAAGTAGAGCCTCACGTGGGGTTTATGCATTAATAACTTGTAAAAATAATGAAGAATAGCCAGTATGTTGTTCATGTTTTTATGTGTTGTTTGGAGTCTAAAATCAGTGGAGGTGACCCTAGTGTCTTAATAAATGTATTTAGGGTGAAAACGTTCGGGTACGACTCCCCGGGACCACCCTACGGATCCCCAAGGAGGACCCCAACCATTGGCCAAACAAGCTGCCAAGGCAACTTGCAAAATGTGCATGGATGGAGCATGTCCACGTCGCGGACTAGCTCCACCAAGGACCAAAAGTTTGGTTCGCGTTGCGGATGTGTCGCGAACTCCTCTGCCTCGAAATTTAATTTCCAGAAACTTGTGGGAACACCTCCACATCGCGAACTTGTTTCCCGACGAAATCTGTCAAAATAAAACTCAAGTTTGACTTGTTTAAAAAGATCCAACTAAGTGAGGGGTAGTTTGGGTACTTTGGAGAATTATTATAAACAGTTATTCTACCTATCTTAGGGTATTTTAAGTGGATAAAATCCCAAAACCTAGAGTGGGACCTCATTATTCCAATTGAACCTTCCCTCTCAAATAAACTTTCTCTCTAGAACTCCATGGAAGACATCTTTGAAGCTTCAATCTAGGGGGATAGGTTCCTACTGATTTCTACTTCAAAATCCTCGGAAATTAATCATAAAGGTATGGGGATTTTATCTTTGATTCTCCTTTCAATCAAAGAGCCAAATCAAAGAGATTTCAATATTTTTCAAAAACACTAAAAAACCCCAATTTCAATTCTAAGCTTGGGTTCTTGCATGAAAGTATTTCAAATGATGTTTTATGTTAATATTGATGGTTTTAAGGTCAAAAACTGCATGAACCCTTGCATATCTTGAAACCCTAATTTTGGGTCTAAAGTGGGTCTATCCATTATGAGCTAATAATGTGATATTAATGGGGAGATTGTTATGGGCTATTGATTTATGTATTGTTCTATATTGGATTATGAGTAATTGATGGTCAATTGTGTTATATTGGATGTTGGCCTTGAATGGGCAATTGTGACCTAAGGTTTATAATGATAATGAAGTTGTGAATAGATTATTTGATTCTAGTATTATATATATGTAGTAGATGTCAGAATTTTGAGGTTTGATCCCTTTGAAAGTGGGGAGGTGTTTACTTTGTAAGCATGTTGTGATCATGGCCTTGTAGGCAAAGTTGGATGAATGTTGTTTTGAGTAATGTTGATTATGTGACAGTAAAGTGAAATGATGTGAATTTGTGTATGGTTTAAGAGCATGAAATGTTACCTTGTGTAAAGACTTTATGTGTTATGATTGGTTGTTGTCTTCTTTGAATGACTTATAATGAAGGAGAGGTTAGGGTAGACTATGTTTAACTACTCTCACACCTAGTGAAGAATGAATGAAAGAATGTAAGAATGAATGAAAAGAATGGGAGTTAATGCTAATGAAAGAAAGTTGGGTCTATTGTAAGGATAGTCTCATAAAGTACTCCTTAATTGAATGGGGTTCCTAGATGAAAAGTTTTCTCATCTTTGAATCCAAGAGCTTCCTTAATGAATGAATGAGGGTTAGGATGGGTATTCCTTCATGAGTTGAGATGAGAATACTTAGTAGCAATCCTTATCCCTAAATGAATGAATGTTGGGTTAGGATGAGTACTCCTTCGTGAGTTGAGATAAGAGTACTTAGTAGCAATCCTTATCCTTAAATGAATGTATGAAATGAATTTCCTAACTCCGTGGGGGAGTAATGTCTAGCACCGAGAGGATATGAAGGTGGGTGGATACTCCTTCGTTAGTTAAGATGTGAGTATTTAGTAGCAACCCTTAAGATGGGTGCCCCTTCGTTAGTTGAGATGTGGGTACTTTGAAGCAATCCTTCTATCCCTTAACTATGTGCCCACATAGGACTAGCAAGTGGTTTCTACCACGTAAAGGCTAAAAGAATGACCCTACCTTAGGCAAGTGAGGATCCCTCATCCGGTAAGGGTATTACCGGGATTCCATGTCAAGCTCCATGGTCTATGTCGGTTAAGGCTCTTCCCCCACACTAATGAATGAATAAACTAGGGTCTCTTAAGGGTGTACTACTTAGGATAGGTGGTGGAATGAGATATCATCTAGACATTGCACAAGTAGACATTTAAGGGAGATCTTGGTGTGTCTTAGTAATGATAATGAATGAATGAGTCTTATTACGCTAATTAATAAAAGCGTTGGTCTTTGAGCATGCTAATGTGAAAGTGAGTCATAATGAATTGAATGTAAGTGCTTATGTTGAATTGAATGTATGTGATGATCTTATGTCATTAGTGAATGAAGTAGTCTAAATGCATTAAGTTGAATCAACGATTTATGTTGAGATGTGAATGGAGCTTGTCTTGTGTAGCCTTAAGGATCACTTGAGTGTTGCATGGAGAGGTAGTATGGGCTGCTTCACCATGTCTTTCTTAGGTGAGGCTTGGGATGTCATTTGATGGGTGTTCTAGCTTTATGAACTGACTTGTTGGCTTTTGTGCTTATATGTTTTATGTGTTTAATTGGTGGAGGTTGAGGTATGCATGGTAAGTGCACTTTGTGTGACCTTAAGGTGGTGCCTTAGTGTGGGTGATAGTATGGGACGTTGCCCATATATTGCACAAAGGTATTGCTTAAGGGTTACTTAAGGTGGAGGTCCAAGGCAAGAAGGTAAAGGTAAATGGGTTGTGTATGTTTATGAGGTATTGTGAAGCATGTGACTTTGTATTGTTGGTTGTGACTTGGAAGGTGCCTATTTTGTTGATGTTCATGAGATTTTACCAAAATGGCATGAAAGCATAACTTCCGAACAAATGTCCTTTTTAGCATGTTTTGCATATCACCATACTTAGTACGTGTGTTGTACTAACCCATTTCTTCTATTTTACTACAAGTGTAGGTTGTGGTAACTAGGAGGAGATTGTACTTTAGAGTTTCTTGGATTGCTTCAGTCTTCCAAGTCTTTGGTATGTCCTCAAGATTCGAGGACTATGTTTAGAAGTTTCTTAGTCATTGTAATAGACACTTAAGTTTCATTTCATTTGTAAAGGGTTGTGTCCCGTAGTACGTTTTAAGTTCTTTTCTAAAATTGGCTAAAGAGACTTAGTAGTTCCGTTTGCGTATTGGTGTTTTTAAATGTTGATGACTCCTGAAGTCTTATGGTTTTATTGAATAAAAGTTTTAAATTCTTGGTGATTTTAATGATCTATGCGATGAATGAATGCCAAGGCTTGTATAAGAGCTCCGAGAGGTCGAATACACATGTAACGGCTAAGGGATGCTCTCAGCTCGTTACATTCGTGTACTTTAAGTCCATGGATATTTTGGTGATCCAGCTTTTTGATGTCATTTTTTGCGCAAATTTTTCGCAAATATCTGTCTAGACTTTAGATATGGAGTCGGTTGGTCTCGACGGGCAAACCAGCCCATTATCAAGGTTAAACGACCCCCAGAGTAGGTAAACCCCCCGTTTTGCAAATTTTTGTGTACTATAGTCTATGGATCTTTTGGTAATCCAAATTTCTGACGTCAATTTTTGCACAAATTTTTCACAGATATCCATCAACACCTTATCTATGGAGCCAGTTGGTCCCGACTGGCAAACCGCTTCATTTCCAAGTTCAAACGTATCTCGAAGCGAATAAACCCCCAATTTTACCAATTTTCGTGTGCTATATTCCATGGATCTTTTGGTGATCGAGATTTCCGACGTATTATTGCCAAAAAATTTTATGGATGTCTGTCGAGGCCTTAGATATGGAGACGGTTGGTCCCGATAGGCAAACCAACCTATTTTCAAGGTCAAATGAGCCCCCTGAGCGGGTAAACCCTCAGTTTTGCCGATGTTCGTGTGCTATAGTCTATGGATCTTCTGGTGATCATGATTTTTTATGTCACTTTTGCCAAAAAATTTCATGGACGACCGTCATGACCTTAGCTAAGGAGCCGATTGGTCCCGATGGGTAAACCAGCCCATTTTCAATGTCAATCGATCCTCGGAGGGGGTAAACCCCCTGTTTTGCCCATTTTCATGTGCTATAGTCCATGGATCTTTGGGTGATCTGGATTTCAGACGTCATTTTAGCAAACATTTTTCGTTGTCGTCCGTCAAAAACTTAACTATGGAGCCGCTTGGTCCCATCGGGTAAACCGGCCCATTTTTAAGGTCAAACGAGCCTCGAAGCAAGTAAACCCCCTGTTCTGCCGATTTTCGTGTGCTATAGTACATGGATCTTTTAGTGATCCAGATTTCTGACGTCATTTTACTGAAATTTTTCATGGACGTTCGTCAAGACCTTAGCTATGGAGCCGGTTAGTCCTGACCGGCAAACTGGCCCATTTTCAAGGTTAAACGAGCACTGGAGCATGTAAACTCCCCATTTTACGATTTTCGTGTGCTATATTCCAGGGATCTTTTGTTGATCCAGATTTTTGATGTGATTTTTGCCGACTTTTATTGTGGACGTCCAACAAGACCTTAGTTATGGAGCCGGTTGTTCCAGATGGGCAAACTGGCCCATTTTAAAGGTCAAACGATCCCCGGAGCGGGTAAATCCCCTATTTTGCCAATTTTCGTGTACTATAGTCCATGGATCTTTTGGTGATCCGGATTTCTGACGTCATTTTTACCAAAATATTTCATGCACATCCGTCAAGATCTTCGCTATGGAGCCGATTTGTCCTGATGGGAAAATCGACTAATTTTCAAGGTCAAATGAACCCCACAGCGGGTAAACACCTCGTTTTCCTGTTTTTCATGTACAATAGTCCATGGATCTCTTGGTGATCCAGATTTATGACGTCTTTTTTACAAATAATTTTCGTAGATGTTTTTCAAAACCTTAGCTATGGAGTCGGTTGGTCAGGACGAGCAAACCAGCCCATTGTCAAGGTCAAACGAGCCACAGGGCGGGTAAACCCCTCATTTTGTTGATTTTCGTATGCTATAGTTCATGTATCTTTTAGTGATTCAAATTTCCGTCGTCATTTTTGCCAAAAATTTTCGTGGACTTCCATAAAGACCTTAGCTATGGAATCGGTTGGTCCCTATGGGTAAACCTGCTCCTTTTCAAGGTCAAATGATCCCCGAAGTGGGTAAAACCCTATTTTATCGATATTCGTGTGCTATATTCCAGGGATCTTTTGTTGATCCGAATTCTCGATGTTATTTTTACCAAAAAAATTTGTGGACGTCCAACAAGACCTTAGTTATGGAGCTGGTTGGTCCAGACGGGCAAACTAAACCATTATAAAGGTCAAATGATCACCAGAGCGGATAAATCCCCCGTTTTGCCAATTTTCGTGTGCTATAGTCCGTGGATCTTTTGATGATCTGGATTTCAAATGTCATTTTTGGCGAACCTTTTTGTGGACGTCCGTCAAGACCTTAGCTATGGAACCAGTTGATCCCGATGGTCAAATCGTCCCATTTTTTAGGTCAAATGAGCCCAGAGCAGGTAAACCCCCGATTTGCCAATTTTCGTGTGCTATGCTACATGGATTTTTTGGTGATCTGGATTTTCAATGTCATTTTTGCCGAAATTATTCGTGGTCATCTGTCAAAACCTGAGCAATTGAACTTGTTGGTCCAAATGGGTAAACCAGCCTATTTTCAAAGTCAAACTATCCCCAGAGTGAGTAAACCCCCTGTTTTACCCATTTTCGTGAGCTATAGTCCATGAATCTTTTGGTGATCCGGATTTCCAACGTCATTATTGCCGAAATTTATCGTGGACGTTTGTCAAGACATTAGTTTTGGGGTCGGTTGGTCCCGACGGGTAAACCAGCTCAATTTCAAAGTCAATCAAACCCTAGAGAGGGTAAACCCCCCGTTTTGTCGATTTTCGTGTGTTATAGTCCATGGATCTCTTGGTGATCCAGATTTCTGATGTCATTTTTACCAATAATTTTTGTAGACATTTGTCAAAACCTTAGCTATGGAGCTGGTTGGTCACGACGAGCAAACTAGCCCATTTTCAATGTCAAATGAGCCACGGAGCGGGTAAACCCCCCATTTTACCGATTTTCGTATGCTATAGTCCATGGATATTTTGGTGATTCAAATCTCTGTCGTTATTTTTGCCAAAAAATTTTGTGGACTTCCGTCAAGACCTTAGCTATGGAGTCTGTTGGTCCCTATGGGTAAGCCTGCTCATTTTCAAGGTCAAATGATCCCCGACGTGGGTAAACCCCCCGTTTTACCAATTTTCGGGTGCTATAGTCAATGGATCTTTTGGTGATCCAGATTTCTGACGTCAGTTTTGCCAAAAAATTTCATGGATGTCTGTCAAGACCTTAGCTATTAAACTGGTTAGTCCCAATGGATAAACCGGCCCATTTTCAAGGTCAAATGAACCCCGGTACGGGTAAACCACAGTTTTGCAGATTTTCGTGTGCTAGTCTATTGATCTTTTTGTGATCCAAATTTCTAACTTCATTTTTGCAGAAATGTTTTGTGGACGTCCATCAAGACATTAGCTATGGTGTTTGTTTGCCCGACGGACAAACTGGCCTATTTTCAAGGTCAATTGATCCTCGAAACGGGTAAACAATCATTTTGCACATTTTCATATGCTATAGTACATGGATCTTTTTGTGATCCTGATTTCCTACATCATTTTTACCGAAATATTTCACAGACATCCGTCACTACCTTAGCTATAGAGTTGGTTGGTCCTAACGGACAAACCGACCCATTTTCAAGGTCAAACAAGCCCCAGAGCGGGTAAACCCCTCGTTTTGGCGATTTTTGTGTGCTTTAGTCTATGGATCTTTTTATGATCCGGATTTCTGATGTCATTTGACCCAAAAAAATTCTTAAACATCCATCAAGATGTTAGCTATGGAGCCGATTAGTCTCGACTAGAAAACAGGCCAATTTTCAAGGTCAAACGATCCCCGGAGCAGGTAAACCACCATTTTCAAATTTTTATGTGCTATAATCCATGGATCTTTTGGTGATCCTGATTTCCAACGTCATTTTTGCCAAAAAATTTCATGGACGACTGTCAAGACGTTAGCTATAGATCTGGTTGGTCCCGACGAGCAAGCCGGCCTATTTTCAAGGTCAAACAAGCCCCAGAGCGGGTAAACCCCCTGTTTTGCTGATTTTTTTGTGTTATAGTCCATCATTATTTTGCTGATCCAAATTTTCGACGTCATTTTTGTCGAAATTTTTGTGGACGTCCGTTAACACCGTAGCTATGGAACCGGTTGGTCACGACGAGTAAACCAACCCATTGTTAAGGTCAAACGAGCCACGGAGTGGGTAAACAGCCCATTTTTCTAATTTTCGTATGATATAGTCCATGGATCTTTTGGTGATCAATATTTCCATCGTCACTTTTGCCAAATATTTTCATGGACTTCAATCAAGACCTTATATATCGAGTCGGTTGATCCCTTCGGGTAAACCTGCTCATTTTCAAAGTCAAACGATCCCTAGAGTGGGTAAACCTCCCGTTTTGCCAATTTAAGTGTGCTATAATCCATGAATCTTTTGGTGATCCAGATTTCTGACGTTATTTTAGCCAAAATAATTTAGTGGACGCCCATCAAGAACTTAGATATGGAGTCGGGTGGTCCCAACGGGAAAATAGGCGATTTTCAAGGTGAAACAATCCCCGAAGCGGGTAAACCGCCATTTTGCAGATTTTCATGTGCTATAGTCCATGGATCTTTTGGTGATATTGATTTTCGACGTCATTTTTGCTAAAATATTTTGTGGACGTCCGTGCAGACCTTAGCTAAAGAGCTGGTTGGTCCTGACGGTAAAATCGGCCCATTTTAAAGGATAAACGACCCCAGAGCAGGTAAACCCCCCGTTTTGCCAATTTTCGAGTACTATAGTCCTTGGATCTTATCGTGATTTAGATTTCCGACAACTTTTTTTGTGGAAATTTTTTGCGCCTATCCGTCAAGATCTTAGCTATGGAGCTGGTTGGTCCCGACTGGCAAGCGGCCCATTTCCAAGGTCAAACGTACCCCGAAGCAGATAAACCCTCCGCTTTGTGAATTTTCGTGTGGTATATACCATGGATCTTTTGGTGATCAATATTTACGACGTCATTATTGGAAAAAAAATTCATGGACGTCCGTCAAGGCCTTAGCTATGGAGCTGATTAGACCCAACAGGAAAACCAACCCATTTTCATGGTTGAACAATCCCCGGAGCGGGAAAACCCTTCATTTTGCAGATTTTCGTGTGCTATAGTCAATGGATCTTTTGGTGATGGTGATTTTCGATGTCATTTCTGTCAAAAAATTTCATGGACGACCGTTAAGACCTTAGCTATGTAGCTGATTGGTCCCGATGGGTAAACCAACCCATTTTCAGTGTCAAACGATCTCTGGAGCGGGTAAACCCCCCGTTTTGCCGATTTTCGTATGCTATAGTCCATGGATCATATGGTGATCCTGATTTCAAAGTCATTTTAGCCGGAATTTTTCGTTGGCGTCCATCAAGACCTTAGCTACGGAGTCGGTTAGTCCCATCGAGTAAACCGACCCATTTTTAAAAGTTAAACGAGCCCCGAAGCAGGTAAACCCCCTATTTTGATGATTTTCGTGTGCTATAGTCCATGGATCTTTTAGTGATGTAGATTTCTGACATCATTTTTGCTGAAATTTTTCATGGACGTCTGTGACGACCATAGCTATTGAGCCGGTTAGACTCGACCGGCAAACAGGCCCATTTTCAAGGTCAAATGAGCACTGGAGTGTGTAAACCCCTATTTTACCGATTTTCGTGTGCTATAGTCCATGGATCTTTTGGTGATCCAAATTTACAACGTCATTTGTACAAAAAATTTCATGGATATCCGTCAAGACCTTAGCTATGAAGGGAAATATATGAGTGTTACTATATTGTTGTATTTTTATACATATATGAGGCTATATGTAAAGTCATATATGAACCTATATGTAAAGTTTGTGTGCTATAATGTGAAGATGTTCTAATGGTGTTAATGTGATAATGTATAAAGTGTTATTATGCTAATGTGAAAGCATGTCTCTCTTGAAATGGTGATATGTTATGATGATGGACTATGATGAGTTTTCATAAGATGATGTTGTAGATCATATGCTAGACTTGAGTTTCTTTTCTTGTGTCATGGAAGCTTGATTATATATATATGAATGTTTGGTTGGGCTATGACTTAGTAATGGAGCTCTTCCTATAAATGTTAAAAGAGGAATTCTAGGCCAAGACTTGAATTAGTAGACTTAAGCATAGTCCTTTTTTATGACTCTAGCTTTCCTAAGAAAATGTATAACCTTGAAGGATGGGCCTTAGGGTGATGTTCCCTTCTTGAGTGAAATGATAGACTTAGAGATGGATGGAGCCAGAACGACACGAGAATCCTTATCTAAGAAAGTCAAATGAGCTATCCTTATGAACCTAGATTGGCTATGACTAAGAAATGGGGCCTTTCTTGGAAAGAGGTACTGTGAGTTGGTTGAACTAGAAAAGGAACCCACTCTAGTACATATGTGATTGAATACTCTATGGAAACCAAGGCTAAGCACCGAGTGAATGTGGTTAGGATGGTGGCCTAGTTGAGCATGAGATTAGGCACAATGAACATCTTTGGACATCTCTTAAACCATGTGCCAACATGGGTTGCTTTTAGTTCTACTCTTGGCAAGTAGAACAACCTCCACGGAGTAGGATAGACTCCGGATTCCATACCTCTCTAGTGTGGTCTATGTCGGTTAAGGCCTATTTCCATCATGTGGGATGTGCACTCTAGTATTGGATTGGTTCTACAACGTGTAGGGAGTAGTATGGGATGTTATTTACACATGGCACGAGTAGGCTTAAAAGATGCTAAAGTGAGTTCCCTAAGACTTAGGGCTATTAGGTGATTGTCCCCTATATGTTTGTGTGTCTCTTAAATGGTTTTATAAAGAATGTTTACTTAGTATGTTATAATGTAATGATAAAACCCTTGTCTATGGTAACTCTTAGGAACACTTAGGTGTATATGAAGAGGTTGTATGGGCGGTCCCTTCATTATTCACTTAAGTGTGGCTTAGGGTGACTTGAGATAGAGGCTTAAATGGTAATGAAGGAATTACTTTGCTATCTTCTTTAAGTATTGTCCACTTGTATAAATTGAGTTGTAAATGATGTGAATATGGTCTTAATTGTGAATGGTGACTTGAAATGTGGATTTATGCTTGTGGTTGTAAAGGTTTGTTAAAGAAGGTCTTCAAAGCATACATTCCTTGTAAATGTCTGTTGTGCATGTTTTCTTGCATGGTCATCATACTTAGTACTTATTGTACTAACTCCATATTTCTCTATTGTTATAAGTGTATGTAGTGGGAAGTGAAGAGATCTTTTGAGGAAGCTTGGGATATTGACTCTTCTCAAGAATCTTGGTATGTCCTCATATATTCGAGGACATAGTTGTTATCTTTCTAGTATTTCCACTTAGATATTGTATAAGACTTATATTTTCTATTGGTGTAAAGGGTCGTGTCCCTAAGATGTTCTATTCGTGTCTAAGATGGTACATGAGACTTAGAAATTCTACTTCTTTACATTTGAAAGATTTTATGAGTATTGTGGATTTGTTTTAAAAAGTGTTCTTATTCTTTACAGTTTTTTATTACCGAATGCGATGAATGAATGCTAAGGCTTCTATAAGACCTCCGAGAGGTCGAATACGCATGTAACGACTAGGGGGTGCTCCCGAGTCGTTACACTATAGTCCATGGAGCTTTTGATGATCCAGATTTCAAACGTCATTTTTGTCGAACCTTTTCGTGGATGTCCGTCAAGACCTTAGCTATGGAGTCGGTTGGTCCCTATGTGTAAACCTACTCATTTTCAAGGTCAAATGATCCCCGAAGATGGTAAACCCCCTATTTTGCCAATTTTCGTATGCTATAGTCAATGGATCGTTTGGTGATCTGGATTTTTGATATCATTTTTACCAAAAATTTTCATGAACGTCTGTCAAGACCTTAGCTATTGAACTAGTTAGTATTGATGGGTAAACTGTCCCATTTTCAAGGTCAAATGAGCCCTGGAGCGGGTAAAACCCTGTTTTGCCGATTGTCATATGCATAGTCCATGAATCTTTTGGTGATTCAGATTTCTGACTTTATTTTTGCAGAAATGTTTCGTGGGTATCCGTCAAGACCTTAGCTATGGAGTTGGTTGGCCTAACGGTCAAACCGGCCCATTTTTAAGGTCAAATGAGCCCCGTAGTGGGTAAACCCCCCATTTTGCCAATTTTAGTGTGCTTTAGTATATGGATCTTTTGGTGATCCAGATTTTTGATGTCATTTGAGCCAAAAATTTTCTCGGACGTCCATGAAGACCTTAGCTATGAATCCGGTTGGTCCCGACAGGAAAACAGGCCAATTTTCAAGGTCAAACGATCCCCGGAGCAGGTAAACCACCATTTTGCAAATTTTTATGTGCTAAGCCCATGGATCTTTTAGTGATCCTGATTTCCAACATCATTTTTGACAAAATATTTTGTGGACGACCGTCAAGACCTTAGCTATAGTGCTGGTTGGTCCCGACTAGCAAGCCGGCCCACTTTCAAGGTCAAATGAGCCCCAGAGCGGGTAAACCCCCCGTTTTGCCGATTTTTTGAGCTATTGTCCATGTATATTTTGCTGATCCGAATTTCCTAGGTCATTTTTGCCAAAATTTTTGTGGACATCCGTCAACACCTTAGTTATGGATCCTCTTGGTCCCGACGGCCAAACCGGCCCATTTTCAAGGTCAAACAATCCCAGAGCAGGTAAACCCCCCGTTTTGCCGATTTTCATTTGCTATCGTCAATGGATCTCTTAGTAATTCGAATTTCCGATGTCATTTTGGTCAAAATTTTTCATGGGCGTCCGTCAAGACCTTATCCATGGTACCGGTTGGTCACGACGGAAAAACAGGGCAATTTTCAAGGTCAAATGATCCCCGGAGAATGTAAATAACCGTTTTGCAGATTTTTGTATGCTATAGTCCATGGATCTTTTGGTGATCCTGATTTTCTACGTAATTTTTGCCGAAATATATCGTGGACATTCGTCAAGACCTTAGCTACTGAGCCAGTTGGTCCTAACGGGCAAAATGGCCCATTTTTAATGTCAAACGATCCCCGGAGAGGGTAAACCCGCCGTTTTGCTAATTTTCGTGTGTTATAATGCATGAATCTTTTGGTGATCCGAATTTTTGACGTCATTTTTACAAAAAATATCCTTGACATCCGTGAAGACCTTAAATATGGAGCCGGTTGTTTCCGATGGGCAAGTCGGCCCATTTTCAAGGTTAAACGATCCCCAAAGTAGGTAAACCCCCTGTTTTGCTAATTTTCATGTACTATAGTCCATGGATCTTTAGGCGATCTGGATTTCAAATGTCATTTTTTGCGCAAATTTTTCCTGGTTATCCATCAAGACCTTAGGTATGGATCTGGTTGATCCCGACTGGTAAACCGTCCCATTTTCAAGGTCAAACATACCCCGAAGCGGATAAACCTCCCGTTTTCCCAATTTTTGTGTGTTATATTTCAGGGATCTTTTGGTGATCCAGATTTCCGACACCATTTTTGCCGATATTTTTCAAGGACTTCCGTCAAGGCCTTAGCTATGGAGCCGATTGGTCTCGACAGGCAAACCGACCCATTTCAAGGTCAAACGAACCCCAGAGCAGGTAAACCCTTTATTTTGCCAATTTTCGTGTGCTACAGTCCATGGATCTTTTGGTGATCCGGATTTCCGACGTCATTTTTGCCAAAAGATTTCTTAGACTTCCGTCAAGACCTTAGTTGTAGGTCCGGTTGGTCATGATGAGCAAACCGACCCATTGTCAAGGTCAAACGACCCACGGAGCGGGAAAATCCCCCGTTTTTGCCAATTTTCGGGTGCTATTGTCCACGGTCATTTGGTGATCCAGATTTCTAATGTCATTTCTGTCATAATTTTTTGTGGACTTCTGTCAAGATCTTAGCTATGGAGTCGGTTGGTCCCTACGGGTAAACCGGCTCATTTTCAAGGTCAAACGATCCCCGGAGTGGATAAACCCCTCGTTTTCCCAATTTTGTGTGCTATAGTCCATGAATCTTTGGGTGATCCGGATCATTGACATCATTTTTGCAGAAATTTTTTGTGGACGTCCATCAAATCCATAGCTATGGGGTTGATTGGTCCCGATGAGTAAACAAGCCAATTTTCAAGGTCAAATGATCCCCGAAACGGGTAAACCACCATTTTGTAGATTTTTGTGTGCTATTAGTCATGAATATTTTAGTGATCTTGATTTTCAACGTCATTTTTGCCGAAATATTTCATAGACGACCGTCAAGACCTTATCTATAGTGTTGGTTGGTCCCGACAAGCAAGCCGGCTCATTTTCAAGGTCAAACGAGCTCCAGCGCAAGTAAACCCCCCATTTTGTCGATTTTCTTGTGCTATAGTCCATGAATATTTTGCTGATCCGAATTTACGACGTCATTTTTGCCAAAAATTTTGTGGACGTCCGTTAATACCTTAGTTATGGATCCGATTTGTCCCAACGGCCAAACTGGCCCATTTTCAAGGTCAAACGAGCCACGGAGTGGGAAAACCCCCCCGTTTTTGCCAATTTTCATTTGCTATTGTCCATGGATCATTTTGTGATCCAGATTTCCAAAGTCATTTTTGTCAAAAAATTTTGTGGGCTTCTGTCAAGACTTTAGCTATGGAGTCGGTTGGTCCCTACGAGTAAACCAGATCATTTTCAAGGTTAAAATATCCCCAAAGTGGGTAAACCCCCTCTTTCGCCAATTTTGGTTTGCTATAGTCGATGGATCTTTTGGTGATCTGGATTACTGACGTCATTTTTGCTGAACTTTTTCGTGGACGTCCGTCAAATCCTTAGCTATGGGGTCGATTGGTCCCGACGGGTAAACTTGGCAATTTTTAAGTTCAAATGATCCCCAGAGCGTGTAAACCACCATTTTGCAGATTTTTGTGTGCTATAGTGCATGAATCTTTTGGTGATCCAGATTTTCTACTTCATTTTTACAGAATTGTTTCGTGGATGTCCGTCAAGACCTTAGCTATAGAGTTGATTGGCCCAACGATCAAACCGTCCCATTTTCAATGTTAAATAATCCCTATAGTGGAAAACCCCCCATTTTGCTGATTTTTGTATGCTTTGGTCTATGGATCTTTTGGTGATCTGGATTTCTGATGACATTTGAGCAGAAAATTTTCTTGGACGTCCGTCAAGACCTTAGCTATGGAGCCGATAGTTCCCGATGGGAAGACGAGCTAATTTTCAAGGTCAAACGATCCCCGGATCGGGTAAATCACCATTTTGCAGATATTTGTGTGCTATAGTCTATGAATATTTTGGTGATCGTGATTTTCAGTGTCATTTTTGTTGAAATATTTCGTGGACGACCGTCAACACCTTAGCTATAGAACTGGTTGGCCCCGATGGGCAAGCCAGCCCATTTTCAATGTCAAACAAGCCCCAGAGCGGGTAAACCCCCCATTTTGCTGATTTTCTTGTGTTATAGTCCATGAATATTTTGCTAATCCTAATTTCCTACGTCATTTTTACTGAAATTTTCATGTACGTCCGTTAACACCTTAGCTATGGATCCGGTTGGTCCCAACGGCCAAACCGGCTCATTTTCAAGGTCAATCGAGCCATAGAGCGGGAAAACCCCCCGTTTTTGCCGATTATCGTTTGTTATTTCCATGGATCATTTGGTGATCCAGATTTCCAATGTTATTTTTGTCAATTATCATGTGTTTTACTCTATGGATCTTTTGGTGCTCTGGATTTCTGCTGACATTTGAGCCAAAATTTTTCTTGGACGTCCATCATGACCTTAGCTATGGAGCCGATAGGTCCCGACTGGAAAACAAGCCAATTTTCAAGGTCAAACGATCCACGGAGCGGGTAAACCACCATTTTGTAGATTTTTGTGTGCTATAGTCTATGAATATTTTGGTGATCCGAATTTCTGTCGTAATTTTTGCCAAAATTTTAATGGACGTCCACTAACACCTTAGCTATGGATCCAGTTGGTCTCGACGACCAAACCGACCCATTTTCAAGGTCAATCGATACCCGGAGCAGGTAAACCCCCCTGTTTTGCAAATTTTCATGTGTTATAGTCCATGGATCTTTTAGTGATCCGAATTTCCGACGTCATTTTTGTCAATTTTTTTCATGGACGTCTGTCAAGACCTTATTATGGTGTCGGGCAGTCATGACAGAAAAACAGGCCAATTTTCATGGTCAAACAATCCCCGGAGCAGGTAAACAACCGTTTTACATATTTTCGTATACTATATTACATGGATCTTTTGGTGATCCTGATTTCCTACGTCATTTTGGCCTAAATATTTCGTGGACGTTCGTCAAGACCTTAACGATTGAGCTTGTTGGTCTAGATGAGAAATCGGCCCGTTTTATAGGTCGAACGATCGCCAGAGCGGGTAAATCCCCCGTTTTCCCAATTTTCGTGTGCTATAGTCCATGGATCTTTTGGTGATCCAAATTTTCGACGTCATTTTTACAAAAAATTTCCTGCACTTCCGTCAAGACCTTAGTTATGGAGTCGATTGGTCCCAAAGGGTAAACCAGCCCATTTTCAAGGTCAAACAAACCCCGGAGAGGATAAACCCCATGTTTTGCCCTTTTTGTGTGCTATTATAGTCCATGGATATTTTAGTGATCCGGATTTCCGACGTCCTTTTAGCTGAAGCTTTTCATGGACGTCCATCAATACCTTAGCTATGGAATCGGTTGGTCTCGACCGGCAAACCGGCACATTTTCAAGGTCAAACGAGCACCAGAGCTTGTAAACCCCCTATTTTGCCGATTTCATGTGCTATATTTGAGGGATCTTTTCGTGATCCAGATTTACGATGTCATTTTTAACAAAATTTTTCGTGGACATCTATCAAGACCTTAACTATGGATCTGATTGGTCCAGAAGGGCAAACCGGCCCATTTTAAAGGTCAAATGAATCCCGGAGCGGGTAAACCCCCCGTTTTATCAATTTTCGTGTGCATAGTCCATGGATCTTTTGATGATTTGGATATCAAATATCATTTTTGCTGAACCTTTTCGTAGACATCCATCAATACCTTAACTATGGAATCGGTTGCTCCCGACGGATAAACCGGCCCATTTTCAAGGTCAAACGAGCCCCGGAGTAGGTAAACCCCCCATTTTGCCGATTTTCGTATGCTATGTACATGGATTTTTCGGTAATTTGCATTTTAGATGTTGCTTTAGCCAAAAAATTTCGTGGTTGTCCGTCAAAACCTTAGCTATTGAACCTGTTGGTCAAGATGGGCAAACCGGACCATTTTAAAGGTCAAATTATCCCCGGAGCGGGTAAACCACCTGTTTTGCCAATTTTCGTGTTCTATAGTCCATGGATCTTTTAGTGATCTAGATTTCTGACGTCATTTTTGCTGAAATTTTTCGTGGACTTCCGTCAAGACCTTAGTTATAGAGCCGATTGGTCCTGACCGGCAAACTGGCCCATTTTAAAGGTCAAACAAGCACTGGAGAGTGTAAACCCCCCCGTTTTAAAGATTGTCGTGTGCTATATTCTAGGGATCTTTTGTTGATCCAGATTTTCGATGTAATTTTTGCCGAAAATTTTTGTGGACATCCAACAAGACCTTTGCTATGGAACTTGTTGGTCCAGACGGGCAAACCAGCCCATTTTACAGGTCAATGATCCCTAGAGCGGGAAAACCCCCCATTTTGCCAATTTTCGTGTGCTATAGTCCATGGAGCTTTTGATGATCTGGATTTCTAACGTTATTTTTGCCGAACCTTTTGGTGGACGTCCTTCAAGACCTTAGCTATGGAACTGGTTAGTCCCGACGGGAAAATTAGCCTATTTTCAAGGTCAAACTACCCCCGGAGCAGGTAAACCCTCTATTTTGCCCATTTTCTTGAGCTATAGTCCATGGATCTTTTGGTTATCCGGATTTCCAACTTCATTTTTGCCGAAGTTTATCGTGGACGTCCGTCAAGACCTTAGTCTAGGGGTCGGTTGGTCCCGATGGGTAAATTGGCCGTATTTCAAGGTCAAACAAGCCCAGAGAGGGTAAAGCCCCTGTTTTGTCAATTTTCGTGTGCTATAGTCCATGGAGCTTTGGGTAATCTGGATTTTCGACATTATTTTTATCGAAATAATTAATGGACGTCCGTCAAGACCTTTGTTATGGAGTCGGTTTGTCCCGACGGGAGAACCGACTCATTTTCAAGGTCAAATGAATTCCAGATCGGGTAAACCCCTCGTTTTCCTGATTTTCATGTGCAATAGTCCATGGATCTCTAGGTGATCCAGATTTTCGACGTCAATTTTGCCAATAATTTTTGTGGACGTTTGTCAAAACCTTAACTATAGAGCCTGTTGGTCACGATGAGCAAACCAGCCCATTGTCAAGGTTAAAATAGCCACGGAGCGGGTAAACCCCCTTTTTTTACTGATTTTTGCATGCTATAATCCATGGATCTTTTGGTGATTCAGATTTTTGTCGTCATTTTTCCCAAATATTTTCATGGACTTCCATCAAGAGCTTAGCTATTGAGTCAGTTGGTCCCTACGGGTAAACCTGCTCATTTTCAAGGTCAAACGATCCCCGAAATAGGTAAACCCCACGTTTTGCCAATTTTCGTGTGCTATAGTCTATGGATCTTTTGGTGATCTTGATTTCAGACGTCATTTTTGCCAAAAATCTTCATGGACGTATGTCAAGACCTTAGTTATTGAACTGGTTAGTCACGATGGGTAAACCATCCCATTTTAAAGGTCAAACGATCCCCGTAGCGGGTAAACCCCCCGTTTTGCCAATTTTCGTGTGCTATAGTCCATGGATCTTTTGGTGATCCAAATTTCCGACGTCATTTTTAAAAAAAAGTTCCTGGACATCTGTCAAGACCATAGCTATGGAGTCAGTTGGTCCCGATGGGCAAACCGACCTATTTTCAAGGTTAAACGATGCCCAGAGTCGGTAAACTCCCTATTTTTTGCCAATTTTTGTGTACTATAGGCCATGGATCTTTAGGTGATCCAGATTTTTGACGTCATTTTTTGCGTAAATTTTTCCTGAATATCCGTCAAGACCTTAGTTATGGAGCCGGTTGGTCCCGACTAGTAAACCGGTCCAATTTCAAGGTCAAACGTACACCGAAGTGGATAAACACCCTATTTTCCCAATTTTTGTGCGTTATATTCCATGGATCTTTTGGTGATCCAGATATCCGACGTTATTTTTGCCAAAAATTTTCATTGACGTCTGTCAAGCCCTTAGATATGGAGCCGGTTGGTCCGTACAGGTAAACTAGCCCATTTTCATGGTCAAACGATCAACGAAGCGGGTAAACGCTTCGTTTTGCCAATTTTCGTGTGCTATAATCATTGGATCTTTTGGTGATTGTGATTTTCGATGTTAGTTTTGCCGAAATTTTTCATGGATATCCGTCAAGACCATAGCTATGGAGTCGATTGGTCCCGATGGGTAAACCAGCCCATTTTCAATGTCAAACAATCCCCGGATATGGTAAAGCCCCCATTTTGCCAATTTCTTGTGCTAGGTGGATCATTTGGCGATCCAGATTTCAAAACATATTTGTCAAAAAATTTCGTGGACTTCCATCAAGACCTTAGCTATGCAGTCAGTTGGTCCTTACGGGTAAACCGACTCATTTTAAAGGTCAAACGATCACCGGAGTGGGTAAACCCCTCATTTTGCCAATTTTCGTGTGTTATAGTCAATGGATCTTTTGGTAATTCGGATTATTGACATCATTTTTGCCGAAAGTTTTTGTGGATGTCCATCAAAACCTTAGCTATGGGGTCGATTGGTTCCCACGGGTAAACAAGCCAATTTTCAAGGTCAAACGATCCCCGGAGCGGGTAAACCACCATTTTGCAGATTTTTGTGTGTAGTCCATGGATTTTTTGGTGATCCGGATTTCCGACTTCATTTTTGCAGAAATGTTTCGTGCATGTCCGTTAAGACCTTAGCTATGGAGTTGGTTGGCCCGGCGGTCAAACAAGCCCATTTTCAAGGTCAAAATGATCCCTATAGTTGGTAAACCCCCCGTTTTGCCGATATTTGTGTGCTTTAGTCTATGAATCTTTTGGTGATCCAGATTTCTGATGTCATTTGAGCCGAAAATTTTCTTGGACATCCATCTAGACCTTAGCTATGGAGCCGGTTGGTCCCAACGAAATGATAGTCCAATTTTCAATGTCAAAAGATCCCCGGAGCGGGTAAACCCCCCATTTTGCTGATTTTCGTATGCTATAGTCCATGGATCTTTTGGTAATTCAGATTTTCGTCGTCATTTTTGCCGAAAATTTTAGTGGACTTGCATCAAGACCTTAGCTATTGAGTGGGTTGGTCCCTACGGGTAAACCTGCTCATTTTCAAGGTCAAACGATCCCCGAAGTAGGTAAACCCCCCGTTTTGCCAATTTTCGTGTGCTATAGTCCATGGATCTTTTGGTGTTCTGGATTTCTATCGTCATTTTTGCCAAATATTTTCATGGATGTCTGTCAAGACCTTAGCTATTGAACTGGTTATTCCCGCTGGGTAAACCGTCCCATTTTCAAGGTCAAATGAGCCCCAGAGCGGATAAACCCCCGTTTTGCCAATTTTCATATGCATAGTCCATGGATCTTTTGGTGGTTCAGATTTTTGACTTTATTTTTGCAGAAATGTTTCGTGGACGTCCGTTAAGACCTTAGCTATGGAGTTGGTTGGCCCGCTGGTCAAACCGGACCATTTTCAAGGTCAAATGAGGCCCGTAGTGGGTAAACCCCCCATTTTGCCAATTTTCATGTGCTATAGTATATGGATCTTTTGGTGATCCGGATTTCTGATGTCATTTGAGCCGAAAATTTTCTTAGACGTCCATAAAGACCTTAGCTATGGAGCCGGTTGGTCCCGACAGGAAAACAGGCCAATTTTCAAGGTCAAACGATCCCCGGAGCGGGTAAACCACCATTTTGTAGATTTTTGTGTGCTATAGTCCTTGGATCTTTTAGTGATCCTGATTTCCAACGTCATTTTTGCCGAAATATTTCATGGAAGATCACCAAGACCTTAGCTATAGATCTGATTGGCCCCGACAGCCAAACCGGCCCATTTTCAATGTCAAACAATCCCCACAGAAGGTAAACCCCCTTGTTTTTGCCGATTTTCATGTGCTATCGTCCATGGATCTTTTAGTGATCTGGATTTCCGACGTCATTTTTGTCAAAAAAATTTGTGCACGTCCGTCAAGACCTTATCTATGGTGCCGGTTGGTCACGACGGAAAAACAAGCCAATTTTCAAGGTCAAATGATCCCCGGAGAGGGTAAACAACCGTTTTGTAGATTTTTGTATGCTATAGTCCATGGATCATTTGGGGATCATGATTTTCTACGTCATTTTTGCCGAAATATTTTGTGTACGTCCGTCAAGACCTTAACTATTGAACTTGTTGGTCCAGATGGGCAAACCGTCCCGTTTTAAAGGTCAAACGATCCCCAGAGCGGGTAAACCCCCCGTTTTGCCGATTTTCATGTGCTATAATCAATGGTTCTTTTGGTGATCCAAATTTACAACGTCATTTTTCCAAAAAATTTCGTAGACATCCGTCAAGACCTTAGTTATGGATTTGATTGGTCCCGATGGGTAAACCAACCTATTTTCAAGGTTAAACGAGCTCCAAAGTAGGTAAACCCCATGTTTTGCTGATTTTCTTGTACTACAGTCCATTGATCTTTAGGTGATTCAGATTTTTGATGTCATTTTTTGCTCAAAGTTTTCCTGGATATCCGTCAAGACCTTAGCTATGGAGTCGGGTGGTCCCGACTGCTAAACCAGTCTATTTTCAAGGTCAAACGTACCCCGAAGCGGATAAACCCCCTGTTTTCCTAATTTTTGTGCGTTATTTTGCATGGATCCTTGGGTGATATGGATTTCCGACGTCATTTTTGCCAAAAAATTTTATGGACGTCCATCAAGACTTGAACTATGGAACCGGTTGGTCCTTACAAGCAAACCAGCCCATTTTCAAGGTCAAACGAACCCCAGAGCGGGTAAACCCTCCGTTTTAACAATTTTTGTGTGATATAGTCCATGGAACTTTTTGTGATCCAGATTTCCGACGTCATATTTGACGAAATTTCTCGTGGACTTCTGTCAACACCTTAGTTGTGGATCCGATTGGTCACTACGAACAAACCGGCCTATTGTCAAGGTCAAATAAGCCACAGTTCGAGAAAACCCCACGCTTTTGCCAATATTCGTGTGCTATAATCCATGGATCATTTGGTGATCTAGATTTCCAATGTCATTTTTGTCGAAATTTTTCGTGGACTTCCGTTAAGACCTTAGCTATGGAGTCGATTCATCCCTACGGGTAAACTGGCTCATTTACAAGGTCAAACGATCCCTGGAGAGGGTAAACCCTACGTTTTGCCAATTTTCGTGTGCTGTAGTCCATGGATCTTTTGGTGATCCGAATTACTGACATCATTTTTGCCAAAAAATTTCGTGGACGTCCATCAAAACCTTAGCTATGGGGTCGATTGGTCCCGATGGCTAAACAGGCCAATTTTCAAGGTCAAAGGATCCTCGGAGCGGGTAAACCACCATTTTGCAGATTTTTGTGTGCTATAGTCCATGGATCTTTTGGTGATCCGGATTTCCAACTTCATTTGTGCAGAGATGTTTCGTGGACGTCCGTCAAGACCTTAGCTATGGAGGTGGTTGGCCCGAAGGTCAAATTGGCCCATGTTCAAGGTCAAATGCTCCCCGTAGTGGGTAAACCCCCGTTTTGCCGATTTCATGTGCTTTAGTCTATGGATCTTTTGGTGATCCGAATTTCTAATGTCATCTGAGCCAAAAAATTTCTTGGACGTTCATTAAGACCTTAGCTATGGAGCCAGTTGGTCCCGACGGGAAAACATTCAAATTATTCAAGGTCAAACAATCCTCAGAGCGGGTAAACCACCATTTTGCAGATTTTTGTGTTCTATAGTTCATGGATCTTTTGCTGATCCTTATTTCCAACCTCATTTTTGCCGAAATATTTTGTGGACGGTCGTCAAGACCTAAGTTATAGAGCTGGTTGTTCCCGACGGGCAAGTCGGCCCATTTTCAAGGTCAAACGAGCCCTAGAGTGGGTAAACCCCCCGTTTTGCCAATTTTCTTATGCTATAGTCCATGAATATATTGCTGATCCAAATTTTCGACGTCATTTTTGTCAAAAATTTTGTGGACGTCCGTCAACACCTTATTTATGGATCCGATTGGTCCCGACAGCCAATCTAGCCAATTTACAAGGTCAAACAATCCTCGGAGCGGGTAAACCCCCCCGTTTTATCAATTTTTGTGTGCTATGTCCATGGATCTTTTAGTGATCCAGATTTCCGACATCATTTTTGTAGAAATTATTCATGGACGTCGATCAAGTCCTTATTATGGTGCCGATTGGTCACGATGGAAAAATAGGCAAGTTTTCAAGGTCAAATGATCTCCGGAGTGGTTAAACAACCATTTTGCAGATTTTCATATGTTATAGTACATTAATATTTTTGTGATCCTGATTGCCTACGTCATTTTTGCTGAAATATTTCGTGGACGTCCATCAAGACCTTAACTATTGACCTTGTTCGTCCAGATGGGAAAATCAGCCCATTTTAAAGGTCAAACGATCCCCAAAGCGGGTAAACCCCCAGTTTTACCGATTTTCGTGTGCTATAGTCCATGGATCTTATGGTGATCTGAATTTCCAAAGTCATTTAAAAAAAAAATTACAAGACTTTCATCAAGACCTTTGCTATGGAGTCGGTTGGTCTAAATATGTAAATCGACCCATTTTTAAGGTCAAACAAACCCCTGAGTTGATACACAGCATGTTTGGGCCATTTTTGTATAATATAGTCCATGGATCATTTAGTGATCCAGATTTTTGATGTCTTTTTAGCTGATATTTTTCATGGACGTCCGTCAATACCTTAGCTATGGAGTCGTTTGGTCTCGACCGACAAACCGGCCCATTTTCAAGGTCAAATGAGCACCGGAGCATCTAAACCCTTCGTTTTGCTGATTTTCATGTGCATAGTCCAGGGATCTTTCGGTGATCTAGATTTTCAACGTCATTTTTACAAAAAAAATTCGTGGATTTCCATCAAGACCTTAGCTATGGAGCCGGTTGGTCCAGAAGGGTAAACCAGCCCATTTTAAAGGTCAAATGATCCCCGGAGTGGGTAAACCCCCGGTTTTGCCAATTTTCGTGTGCATAGTCCATGGATCTTTTGATGATCTGGATTTCAAATGTCATTTTTGCTGAACCTTTTCGTTGACATCCGTCAAGACCTTAGCTATGGAATCGATTGGTCCCGATGGGTAAACCGGCCCATTTTCAAGGTCAAACGAGCCCCAGAGCAGGTAAACCCCCCGTTTTGCCAATTTTCATATGCTATAGTACATGGATTTTTTGGTGATCTGCATTTCCGACGTCACTTTTACTGAAGTTTTTCGTGGTCATCCGTCAAAACCTTAGCTATTGAACCTATTGGTCCTGATGGGCAAACCGGCCCATTTTCAAGGCCAAACTAGCCATGGAGCGGGTTGACCCCCCATTTTGCAGATTTTCGTGGGCTATAGTCCATGGATCTTTCAGTGATACAGATTTTTGACGTCATTTTTGCTGAAAGTTTTCGTGGACGTCCGTCAAGACCTTAGCTTTGGGCACGGTTAGTGTCAATGGCTAAACCGGCCCAATTTCAAGGTCAAACAATCCCCAGACAGGGTAAACCCCCCATTTTGTTGATTTTTGGGTGCTATAGTCAATGAATCTTTTGGTGATCCAAATATTCGATGTTATTTTTGCCAAAATATCTCATGGACGTCCATCAAGACCTTAGCGATGGAGCCGATTGGTCCGAATGGGAAAACTGGCTCATTTTCAAGGTCAAATGAACCCCGGAGTGGGTAAACCCCCATTTTGCTGATTTTCGCAATAGTCCAAGGATCTTATGGTGATCAAGATTTCTGACGTCATTTTTGCCATTAATTTTCATGGAAGGCCATCAAAACCTTAGCTATGAAACCAGTTGGTCACGACGAGCAAACCAGCTTATTGTCAAGGTCAAATGAGCCACAGAGCGGGTAAACCCCCCATTTTGCTCTCCGTATAATTTAGTCCATGCATTTTTTGGTGATCAAGATTTCCGACGTCACTTTTGCCAAATTTTTTTGTGGACTTCCATCAAGACCTTAGATAAGGAGTCGATTGGTTCATACGGGTAAACCTACTCATTTTCAAGGTCAAACGATCCCTGGAGTGTGTAAACCCCCTATTATGCCAATTTTCGTTTGCTTATAGTCCATGGATCTTTTGGTGATTTGAATTTTTGACGTCATTTTAGCCAAAAATTTTCATGGACGTCCATCAATAACTTATATATGGAGCCGGTTGGTCCCGATGGGAAAATAGGCTAATTTTCAAGATCAAACGATCCCCGGAGCAAGTAAACCACCATTTTGTAAATTTTTGTGTGCTATAGTCCATGGATCTTTAGGTGATCCTGATTTCCGACGTCATGTTTGCCGAAATATTTCATGGATGTTCGCCAAGACCTTAGCTAAAGAGTTGGTTGGTCCTGACTGGAAAACCGGCCCATTTTGAATGTAAAAAGACCCGAAAGCGAGTAAACCCCTTGGTTTGCCAATTTTCGTGTGCTATAGTCTATGTATATTTTACCGATCCGAATTTCTGACGTCATTTTTGCTAAACTTTTTGTGGACGTCCATCAAGACCTTTGATATGGATGTTGTTGGTCCCGATGGCCAAATCGGCTCATTTTCAAAGTCAAACGATCCACGGGGTGGGTAAACGCCATTGTTTTGCCAATTTTTGTATGCTATAATAGTCCATGGATCTTTTAGTGATCCGAATTTACAATGTCATTTTGCCAAAAATTTTCATGGACATCCGTCAAGATCTTATTGATGGTGCCGATTGGTCCCAACGGAAAAACAGGCCAATTTTTAAGGTCAAATCATCCCCGTCGCCGGTAAACAACCGTTTTGCAGATTTTCGAGTGTTATAGTCCATGGATCATTTGGTGATCCTGATTTCTGACGTCATTTTTAACGAAATATTTCATGGACGTCCGTCAAGACCTTAGTTATTAAGCCTATTGGTCCAGCCGGGCAAACTGGCCCATTTTAAAGGTTAAACAATCCCCGGGGCGGGTAAACCCCCTATTTTGCCAATTTTCGTATGCTATAGTCCATGGATCTTTTGGTGATACTAATTTCCGACGTCATTATTACAAAAATATTTGTGGACATCCGACAAAACTTAGATATGGGGTCGATTGGTCCCGATGGGCAAACCGACCCATTTTCAAGGTTAAACGACCCTAGAGTAGGTAAACCCCCCATTTTGCTGATTTTCGTGTAATATAGTCCATGGATCTTTCGGTGATCCGGATATCCGATGTCATTTTTTGCACAAATATTTTGTGTATATCCGTCAAGACCTTAGCTATAGAGCCAATTGGTCCCAATTGGGTAAACCAACCCATTTCCAAGGTCAAACGTACCCCGAAGCGGATAAAACCCCCATTTTGACGATTTTCGTGTGGCTTTCAAGGGCTCATCATAGCCCTTTTTGTGACTCGACTCAAGCTCATCATAACCTATTTTGTGATCACGCTCATCATAACCTTTCCTGAAAGTAGACGACAAGTTTGAAATCTTAACGCCATCATAATCATTGAAAGAGTATCTTCTTTTTCGCCACATCGCATCAAGGTGACAGGATTCGAACCTATGTCCCTCTGTACCCAAAACAGATGCGCTAACCAGACTGCACTACACCTCTTCCATGGATCTTTTGGTGATATGGATTTTCGACATCATAATTGTCAAAAAATTTCATAGACGTCAGTCAAGGCCTTAGCTATTGAGTCGGTTGGTCCTTACCGGTAAACTGGCCCATTTTCAAGGTCAAACGATCCCCAGAGTGGGTAAACCCTTCGTTTTGCCAATTTTTGTGTGCTATATTCCAGGGATCTTTTGTTGATCCAGATTTCCGATGTGATGTTTGTCAAAAATTTTCGTGGACATCCAACAAGACCTTAGTTATGGAGCCGATTGGTCCAGACGAGTAAACCAGCCTATTTTTTAGGTCAAATGATCCCCGGAGCGAGTAAACCCCCTGTTTTGCCAATTTTCGTGTGCTATATGTAATACCCCTCAAAATGAAGTAGGATAAAGTAGAGCCTCACATGGGTTTTGTGCATTAGTAACTTGTTTAAATGTTGAGTATTGACTCTTAAGGTCTAGTTTGAAGAGTTTAGTAAGTTAACGTCAAGGCACGGGTTAGACTCCATGCTTTGAGACCTACTCTAGGTGCGTTGAGGGTGCTAGACAAGGAGCCAAGCCAAAAGGGGGTAAGCCTTAGCCAAAAAGCCAAGGCTTTCCCAAGTTGGCTGCCCACTGCCCCAAAGACCACAGGCACCACCACGGCCAGTGGTACCCTAGATGGTCAGTATACTTGGGCGTGAAGATCACTTGGTCTCAAGGGAGTCAAGGCAACTTTGCCTAGGTGCTGCCTCATCTTCACGAGCTACACGATGACTCGTGGTGTGCACCATAGATCGTAGGAGCATCCGTAAAGATGCCTTGAGCCCTTGAGGGCTTGACATGGTGGAGAGGCCCACTGGTCAAGGGACCACGGGCACCACCACGAGTCGTGGTACCCTTCACGACCCGTCCAAGTGGGCGTGGTCCCTGACGAGGCTGTCCAAGTGAAGGGCTTTTAAGTAATTTCGTTTTAAGTCTTTAACATGTGGGGTTGATTTTAAATGGTTTATATCATTAATATAAATAGTTTTATGTCTTAAAACCTTCCTTTAACTCATTATTCTAAAATACCCTAATCAAAACCTCCAAAGTTCTTCTCTCTCAACTCAAGGAAGAAGGAGAAGTGGAACCTAGGGTTTTAGATTTCTATCTTTCTTCATCAAATTTCTGTGGGATTCATCAAGTCTAAGGTATGGTGACCCTTGATCCTTGATTATCCTTTCTTTCAAAGAGTCTACTCAAAAGTCTTCAAAGAACAAAAAGCCTTATTTCTATTCTAAGCATGGGTTCATTGATAAATTGTTTTCAAAAGCATTATATTGGTGAATTAAAGTATAATTGATGATTTTATATGAACTTTCTTCAAGAATCCATGTTTTCACTAAAACCCTAAATTTGCTATGAAGTGGGTCTATTTCTATAAATTCAAAGTTGATGGAATTATGTGTAAAGTGAATTGTATTGATATCTCTTGTGTTGTTTAATGTTTATT
>JAJOOJ010001908.1:0-44478 GCA_029582625.1 Solanum boliviense
ATATATAAAATTGTGCGACGAATACATCACAAGAAGGGGAATACAAAATTATTGATATTCATTCTGCGTTTGATATACAAAATGATATTGAAATACAACCTGATATTTCAAATAAAAACTAAGCTAGAAAATACTTTCTGCAAATTCAAAGTGAAATAATAATATAACAAAATTGGATATTGAAATATAAATACAATTTATTTTGAATAAACTTATTCTATGTATTATATATGTATTCATCGCAACTGTATTTTTCAATATCATTTCGATCTACAACTAATTTGTATTTATATTTTGGTATATACTACACAACTGCCTTTATTTTTGTACTTGAACTAGAATGCCAAAGAGTTGTATTCATCATAAATCAATACCAACATTTTTTGTATTTTAAATTAGTTATACATATCATTAGGTATTCAAATACATTTCGGATGAACACATATTCAAAGAAGTTCAAACATTTAAATATCCAAAACAGAGGGCATTAGAAATTTTCCAACACTTCCACTCATATAAGGTATAAACTACAAACTATTGTTTTCAAAAAAAAATTGAAATTCTTAAGAACAAAGAAATAAACGCTAGAAAGAAAAATGGCAACATATGCTCTTTCTAACTGATGTTAAATTTTAAAAAAAAATTACCTTTTTTGAAATTTTTTGTTCCATGATTTTCTCTATTTAGTTATTAATTATTTGTGTTCTTTCAAATTAATCAAAATAAAATAAATACATAATTAACAAATTAAAATATTGACATTTTAAATAAATAGTGAAACTATTGCTAAGGAGTCCCATTAAAAGCTAAAATATTGCTGTTTTGAAAATTTTCCCATATATTTAAGGAGAGTAATGAAAAGATTTCTTGGTTAGGAAAAGTAACCACAAGGCCCAAGGCCCAAACTTGGTTTAGCCCAAGCTCTCCATGAGAGCCCATTTAGACTCCACTACAAGCAAAAAAATTGTATGTATCACATATATACACAGATCTTATCCGTTACTTGTAAAGGTAGAGAATTTACTTTTAAAAAATCGGTTCACATTTTAAAACAAAATGTCTAATTGGTTTCTTATTTTTTAAAAGAAAAAAAAAGTAATTCTTAATTATTATTATTTTGGGGAATTTTTCAAACTTAAATTGTTAAATCTGTCAAAAGGTCCAAATACAATATAATTTTTCAAACTAGATTAGTTATTACTATTATATTTAGTAGGTTAAGCAGTTGTTAACGTTAGCTGAACCAAAACCATAATAATAATTCGATATTTGATTTGTAATTTATCTATTATCTTCTATCTTACCATTCTCACTCATTTTGTTGTTTATTTGAACCTAAACTAGCCTAATTAAATACTTAATAAATTAATAATTGTTTAGAACATGTATAAGTAAAGGAAACTAGTTAAATCAAATAATAAACAAATTAATAGTAATTGTTGAGGGCGGGTACAAAGATCCTACACCAACCATAACACCAACAAATGTTCAGTATAGTCCTATAAATAAAGTCAGATAAAAATGACATATCATATACATAATCTTATTATAAAAAAATATTATTATTTTTGATAAACTCACGACTCGAATAAAGCAAAAGACCTACACTAATTAAATTAAATAAACTAATTGTTGATAATTAAAAAAAAGAGTTTGTGCATGCACTGTGGACCATATAACTAGGCTATATTCATGATAATTATATTTTCTTTTTTAGCTACTATTTAAAAAAAAAAAAACTATAGATAAGATTGCCAACATGTCAATATCAATCCAACATATTGGTCAGTAGTTGGTGAGAGTCCAAATATAGGCAGGACATTATTGAAGTAAAGTATATTATTAAAATTGATATTTATTTTTTGATAGCTTTTGATTAATTCAAATTTGCATCGTATAAAATTCTTTAAAAGGGAAACTTTATGTTACTAAAAAAATCATACTGGAAAAAGAAATGAAATATTAAAAACTAGTTGCATGTGTTAAATCATTTCTTTAATCCTGTATATTGATGCAACTTGTTTCTACATAAAAAGTGGCATGATTTTTGTTTTTCAAGTTTGATATTTACTTTGTAGCTTGATTAATTTAAATTTTTATTGGGAAAGTTTTACTTTAGGAATAAAGTGTTTCCAATAACTACGAAAGATGACACCATTTTCAAGACTCAAATTCGAACCTTTGAGCTATAACCAAAGGTATTCATAATATTTCTGTTTTGAGCTCAATTAATCTTTAATTCGCGCCTGGAAGTTCTTTCTTTAAGGGTAAAATGATTGTTACTAAAGTTAATTTCATTTTTAGGAGTTAAACTCGAAACTTCATATTAAGAATGAAAAGATACTTAACACCCACACCAACTTTTGATGGTATCACTAAGATATGTTACATCACCAAATACAGCTCAACAACATCGTATATATGAATCTTTTTATGTTATACTGTAATTTTGTTTTTAATTGAAATTGTATTAATTTTTTTTTAAAAAATGTCTATCTCTTTAAATAACTATGTCATTTTAGGTCAATCTCGTTCTCTTTTAACATTTTTACTCATCAAAGCTTCGCACTAACAAATCAATATATTTATATATCGACGCAAGACATGACCAATCATCTCAAGTAACTTCTAATATTTTATCCTCAATATGAATTTATTATTATTATTATACGTAGCAAATAAAGTAACAATTTTTTTTATAATAATATATTAATTATATGCACCGACAGGGGGTGGGGATACTAAAGAAGTTTTGTGGTGGGAAATTGTAATCCATTTATCAATGAACTTGAAGTCCAATTCAATCTACCTATCAGCTCTCTTAATTAAAAATTGAAAGACATACTTTTACACGGTATTCGATATTCACTTGAAACTTGATTAATCACGATTCGTATCGGATAATCTTATTATAAGGGTAACACCCTCTTGATAAAATATAATTTGAATTCGAAATTTTTATTTTTTTAAAAAAAGATAGAGCGTCAGTCATCTTTCCTTATTGAACTGAAAAAAGTAAGACTTGCTCCTTCCTCTCTTTTTTGTTAGTTTTTCATTCGTTGTCACGTATGCATTTTAAGTTTGACTAATTTGAATTTGTATTGAAATCACACTAAGAATAAAATACTTTTTTATCATGATAAGGTCATTCTCAAAACTTGACCCCAAAACATCTATAATTAATAATGAAAGAGAAAAAAGAGGTGTGAGAATGGTTGGTTCATATTTAATGTATAATGTACTTTAATAGATAATAAATTAGCAAAAATTCATATTATTATTATTATTATTATTATTATTATTATTATTATCATCACATATAGATTGCCTTGATTTTGTCAATAAAGAATCCTAAGGTAATGTAGGACCCAAGACAATTTGCAACTTTTTGAGGTGCTTCTACAACAATAAAAGTTTTAATAATATATTTCTTTTCTTTTTTAGAAGTATTGTCTTGACTATCCATTATCATCTTTTAATTTGCAAAAAGATTACTAAAAAGTAATTAAATTATTTTAAAATGTAGAAATAAGATTATGATTCTTTTCTTGGACAGAAGCCAAAAAGCAAATTGTAGTGATCACTCTTTAACACTTTTTTATAGAAAGATCCAAAGTTTAGAACAAGTGGGAAGTAAAGCATCTTATTAATACCTTTTCCTCTAATTTTTCTCAAGTACTTACTACTTTCCATAGGTTCTGTATTTATGCATGGTTAAAGTATGTTTGATACGATAAGAGTCATTCTTTTAAGGAAGGTAAACGTTGGTACAACAGAAGTCATTATTCATGAAGAATTAAAATTTATACCATAAGTTCTAAAGTCTTTCATTCTTTTTTAAAAATCGTATTGATTCAAATAATATCACATAAATTAAAACAGACAAAAGAAATTTCTAATAAAGACAACCTAGAAAAAGTAATGTTCCAATTTTATGAACTTGAGTAAACAGACAAGAGGGCACAAAGAAAATTTCTCTAAAAATCATTTACTACATTGGATAGTAAATGTTTTGATACAATGATCCATTTCCACAAGTAGTGGAAAAAAAGGCAATGAGTTTAGCACTTTTCTTGATTTTGTTCAAGGCTAATCTCTCTCATAATAATTCACCTAAAACACATATATACTTGCCATATATGTACAAGAAAAAACCATATTGCTCTGATCCAAAATTGTTGTCGCATTCGTATCAGATCTTCCAAAAGAGCATAGCTTTTAGAGGATCAAATACACATCAGACGACGATATTTTTAAAGAATCCGAGCAACATAGAGAACAACACACAAAAACACCAAATGAATACTAGAAGCTACCACTAAGACATGTTACACCATCAAATTACCACCTCAACTACTACTACTAAAACTAGCTTTTCCATTGCTTTCTTTGAAAGCTCATCCAAGCTTTGAGTTTGGATACTTCCCTTTTGGGATTTACTTGGTTTGAGGGCATTGTTGTTTTTAACAAACCCTTCAAAAAACCTTATTCCCACAAGTGTTACTCCTACACAACAACCAATCTTTTTTTGTCCTCACAACATCATCAAAGTTTTTGCCTTTGATTTGTCTTCACTCTTTCATCATCACCTGCTATAAAATATAAGATAAAACAAAACATTGGTCAGTTTTATATCACTATCTCATTGCTTCATTTGACACGTAGGGGTGTATTAGGCTTCATATATACCAAACCAACCTCCTAATTTTCTAAATGATGATTAAGACACTTGTCCAAACTTTAAATCAAGATTAAAATAATAGAGTACTCAATTGATCAATTATTGCTCTTTCTCTTGTCCTTTCATGTTGTAGTTCAAGACAAAGTGGCATAAGAGATAAGGTGTGACATACCAAGACAAGGTGCAACATTTTCAAGATTTCATACTATAGTATATTCAAGAGTTTGACTAATCAAAAGTGTGCAAATGAAAAAAGAAAATGTCACATGTGAAAGTTGTAAATTTCTTGCTAGATGTGTCACAAGGGATAGCTACATACTCTTTTAAAAAATATCATACAAAGAATCTGTAAAACCTTCACAACTACTACTTGTAAGTGGCAAAACTAATAACACAACAAGTATCTTGAAGAAGAAAAAATTCCAATTTTCACATGAATATGCAAAAGTTTAAGACTTTGTCAAATGAAAATCCCACCTAGTTAAGATTGAAATAATTCCTCAAAAGAAAAATATGCCATATTGAAGAGACCTATTCACCAACAAAATAGTCAAGTTCTATTAAAAGCATTGTTAACCTATCAATTCCAACATCACTTCTAGAATATTATATCACAACCATCCATTTCAAAAAACCCTAATTCCGTATACTCCAGAAAGACTTCTAAATTTTGTGATCTTAAACTAAAAATACGTTGAAAGTACCGAAATGCCCTTTAATCATGTGTTCTTAAACATGTCACATGGAGCGTTAGAACCAAAATAGTCAAGTTCTATAAAAAAGCATTTTAACCTATCAATTCCAACATCACTTCTAGAATTATATCACAACCATCCATTTCAAAAAGCCCTAATTCCCTTCACTCCAAAAAGACTTTCAAATCTTGTGGTCCTAAACTAAAAATAAGTTGAAAGTACCGAAATGCCCTTTAATCATGTGTTCTTAAACATGTCGCATGGAGCATTAGAACTAAAGAAGTGTCAAAAAAGGAAAGACAAGTACTTTATGAAACGGACTAAAAAGGAGAGTACACAAACAATCGAATCAAAGGGAGTACTTTTTACGATAATCATGGTGTTCGGATCATCTTAATCACAGTTAATCTCACAACATACTTGCTACCTCCCACCTACACAAGTACTGACTAAACTCCCTAATTCTACAAAGTAAACTCAGCCAAATCAATTCAACATAACTCAATGAGAAAAAAAGAAAGTATGCATCATCACTTACCATTGCCTCAAGCAAGAACTAGTCCTTGAAAATGACTGAATCTGCCATTTCCATCAAAGGGTTCAAGCAATCAGGTGAGAATTTCCTTGCAAACATGTATGAATATGTAGAATTTGACTTTCTGAGATCATAAATCAGCTGAGAAGAAACTTCAGAAGGATGATAAGTATGTGGATGACCATCAACTGTATCAGTCCAATTCACATTTGTCAATGTATACTTAGTACACCCATTAGGATCCTCCATTGATAACAAAGTAGGAAAATAATGCTCTTCTGGATAACAAGACTCAACATTTATACATGTTTTCCTAAATTTCCTCCATAACTTCCTATCTTTAATCACCATTAAAGAATGCTTTCTTGTTAGCACAAAAAACTGTGACCCAACTTTAAATTCCTCAAATTTCACCTCAGGTTCCATTAAATTCTCCCCTCTTGCATTATACCTATCTAATAACGAATCAGATTCATCAAGAATCTCAATATAACTAGGAAACTCCATTTTCCTCGACAATTTCTGGGTATCAAGTAAAAAATTGTAAAAGTAATTAAACGAGTGTAAAGGTATACAATGTTGTGAGATAAGAGCGAAATACGAGTTCGATGGGTCGTCAAGTAAAGCATGAGCAAGTAATCTCCGGGCAGCAGATATGAGTGTCGGCGACGAACGTTGAGTTCTCTTCGCCGGAATAAATCGATCTTTAAAAACACCCATTAATGGTGAAATCTTGATAGATGGGTCAGCGTGTATGTAGATATTGTATAGATGTGGATCTACAGGTTTAGTACCATTGAAGAACTTTTCCCAAATTGGGGAAAACTGTAAATCTGAATTTGTTAAGAACATAAATGCGATTTTGGGTGGACGAACAGTAGCGGATCCAAGACGGAGTTTTTTGTGTGATGGGTGTTTTGGAAAAGTGGTTTCAGCAGCAATTGCTTTGTGAAAAAGGGAAAGATCGTCGAGTTCATCAGGTACAGAAATGGAGATTTGGCGAGGTAAGAGGATTTTTGGTCCTAATAAGCAGAGAATAAGAACAGAAATGAGGAGAGTAAGAAAAGGGATAACTACAGATAATCTGAACATATTTTCTTGTTACAGCAAAATCACCATTAATGGAGAAGATTGAAGAGAGAGTGGAAGTGAAAGGAGTGAAGAAAGAGAGAGATTTGGTGATGAGAAGAAATGGTGAAAGTGGCTAAAATAGAGAGGTGGTTTGGTGTAAGGTGGGTGGGGTAACCACCATAATATTATTTTTATTTTTTTATAAAAAAAAAAAAAACTTTGAAAATTCATCGTTGTTATTCTTTGGGTGAACATGGGATAAATCTGTTCATATGTGATAACTACATTACATAAGAGATGTGAATCCTCTAAACAAATTACATTGTCGACATAAGAGACGAGACGTCTGGTGAGATTAGCTCGATCGACATATTTCAAAGTATAATTACGAATTTTTTGGCGGTAAAAAATTAAACATACGTTGTTAAAGCTGAATTTATTGTAACTGTTGGTATCAGATATATCCTCTAATGAATTATCGTTAAGAAATTTAAATTATACATTGTCAGACTTAAAATGCTCGATAATTAAGTAGGGAGATCTCATAGTATTCCTTTTGAGATATTATACTACATGTTTTATCTACTTAATCAATTGTAAAATGACTCGATGAGATTTGATTTCGAATCTCTCATATGCTTATAGCATTTCTAAGACTTTTCAAATAATATTATCAATTTATTAAGTATCAGATATTTCAAATATGACTATATTATTTTGAAAAAATTTAACATATATCAGATATTATTTTTGAAAATTCAAGCAACATAAATTATAGCATTAGCTATATTTCTAAGAAGTACAAAGTGTTTATTTTCTGAAAAGTGTTTATTTTTGAAGGTTGAGATATTAATTTAAGCTTTTAGAACCAATTTTTTTTTTTGAATAGAAATAGAAGATTGTTTTCCAAAGTATGAAAATACTTTAGTTTTTCATGAAGCACTTAGTAAGAGATTTTGGAATTTATATTATGAAAATAAAATCATTTTGAAATCAGAGTAATGTGGACACTATAATAATATTCAATTTATAATATAGTAATCCATTTAAGTAAAATTTACATAAATTATCTTACAATTAAATTTATATTATTAATACATGTATAATTCTATCGAACTATCAAACGAACTTGCTAACCAAGGATAACAAAAATCTAACCGCGTTAAGTGAGAAAAAGTGGGTGGGGGTGTAAATGAGTGGAAAGAGACAAAACGAGGGACCTTTCTACGAAATTGCAGAAGAAATATGTATAGCATAGGGACCCGTGTACTAAGATAAGAGTACTTTTGGGTACTATTTCTTAGATTTTCAAAATTTCGATCTTAATTTGACACAAAATTTTAAATAATAGAGTTTTTATATTGAATTTCTAATTGAAAAAAAGATAAATATATTCCTAAACTATCATAAATGGTATGTAGATACCATCTATCGTACTTTTAGGACATTAGTGTTTATGTCGTCCAAAAACTAGAGTATATATGCTCTTCACTCTGACGGAAGACTAAATAGGGACATGTAGTGCAATCTTATCCGTCGATTCGATATTTAATAAATATTGGGTCGGTGAATAAGATTATGACACGGGTATGTCTTTAGTATAAAAAGTATATATGCTCTAATTTTTGGACGGCAAAGGGAATATGTTCCAAAAGTATGACGGAAGATATCTGCATACCATTTATGATAGTTTGAGGATATATTTATTCTTTTTTCCTTACTAATTTTATATTAAAAATATGTAAAATGTATTGCGTAGAAAATTGAAATAAAAAAAATTAAAAATTAAATGAATTAAAAAAACAAGTAGAACAAATAAAATTAAAACGAAGAAAATAATATTTATTTCACAATTGTTGATCCGTGATTGTACGGAGGTACATATTTTATTTTTTAGTATTTAATTGTTCCATGTTAAAACTTTAATGTTCCAATAAAATTGGATCCATAACGTAAAAAGCTTATTAGGAAGGTTTAAGCTTTTTAAAAATAGATATCTGATCATAAAATTTGAAATTTAAATTTTTTATTTGAAAATTATTATTGTTATAAATAAAAATCTATTTCTAAAAAGTATACACCTTGTACATAAATATTATGATAGAGAAATTCAATTAACAATGAATTTTCAAATCTTTAATAACACCATCAACATTGTAGTGAATATGATTGTTCATTCCTTAATCAGAGGTCGTGAATTTGAGCTCTAGATATAAAAGAATTTTTCCTAGGGAGCGTTATCCCGCAAATAAAGTTCTACATGACGCAAATTTAGAATAGTCCGATTGTCGAACATGTCTTCCTTTATGCTTCCCTCAATCAGTACCCTCTCAGTCGTCCCTTTATTCAATATTCGTCATGCTAAGAATAGGGGTTTTAGGAAGAATTAATTTGACATTACGTATGTAACAACAAGAAAAGGGATAACAAAACACCTTACGCCCTATTAAGGAGGAACATGAGTTTAAGGATTGCTTCTCGGGTCTTCAATAATAATGATGCGCTATGAGATTATTATGTGTTACAATTGTTTAATATGATATAAATGTATAACATGAGTGCATTAAATGTGTTACAATTATTTAAATAATGATTCTTCTTCAATAATCCTCATGTCTCACGTAGTACATCGACGAAGACATTTAATTCAATTTGGTCCTACACATTAGTACAATTGTCATTCAAATTAGGTTAAAAAAAATTTGGTCAATAATGATTACTAAAATTTTTTAAAAAGAAACTACTCAATAATAATACTAATAAGTGAAATTAATAATTTATAGGACCCAATATTGATTTTCTTGTTTTTATGATTTGAGATAATTATCCATAAATAATTTTTTATTCTATAAAGATAGATATGTAAAATTTGTGTATTTTTATCATTTCTAAATTATAAACTGAGTATATTGTTATTGTTATGATTTGAAATAATAGTAGCATTTTTGGTCCATAAGTTATTGACAATTTTTTTTTGTTTCATGTGATAAATGATTTTGTATATTTAATATTTAATTAATTAAAATGTGTATTTTTATCGTAGAAACTACATTATTTTTATTATTTATTGAACTCATTATCGTCAACCCATTTACATACGTAATAGTGCGAATAGAAGACTCATTACTAATTGTTTTGACTTGGAACTTACTAGTACCAGATATTTATACCAACCCAATTAATCTTCTTATTGTTAAGTGATTTATTGAGAGAAAATTAAATTTTAAAGAATATGCTAAAGTGTTAAAATGTACGTCCAAATACATACGTAATAGTGCGAATAAAATACTTGCTTCAAGTTGTTCAAGAATAGTGCTATTGGGTTCTCAATCTTGCATATGTTAGTCTGATGTAAATATTGGGTGTATGTATTTTTTTTTATATACGCTAATTAAACTCTATTTTAATTCTTTTTTAGTTATATCATCGATGTAAAAGATTCTATCGCTATCAGATCGCCCAAAAAATTAGAACTCTTTCAAAGGTAAACTTTGTTATATCACCGGTTTAAAGAATATTTTTTCACTATCAGACTTTTAAAGAACATATATAAATAAATCTCATCAAGATATAAGACTTATAATTTAAAAATAAAATAAATGTATATATTATAATAAGTAAATATGAAATGATAATATCAATAACTTCTTAAACCAACTACACATATAAGAAGAGAATTAGTATGAATTTTCTTGAGATGATTGATATTTTTCTATTTTTAATAAATAAAAAATTCAAGTTCCAAATCATTAAAAATAGAAAAAAAAATTGTTGAAAATATTCGAATGCGTAATCCTTAAAATAATGAACATGACAAGCTTGTGAAGTAGATTTGGCAATATGCTAAATAACATATAATAAGTAACTTCCTAGATGTGCAAAACATTTGTTGTGTTTGTTTTCTTGGACTAAACATAACGCAACATTTATTATGTTTGCCTTCATGTGCTACGTTCATGTATATAACACGAAACATATCGATAAGAATCGTGATAGAGTGGTAAATACTCCTCCATCTTAATTAGAAGTTTTGGGTTCGAATTTCCTCGAGTACAGAGTCGTTTTTGTTAGGAAATGTTATAGCCCCAATGTGAGACTTCCTAGCGCGAATCTAAATTTTAATCGATCTCCAATATAGATATCAGATACAAAATGAAAAAAAATACGAAGGTGTCCTCTAACCTTGTGTTAAGTCTCCCAAAAGGTAACGGAAGTGTCCAAAGGTTTCCTCAGTCCAGATAGAGATACCACTCTGGAAGGGTTAGAATTCTAACCTTGTGTCAGGACCTACTAGCCAAGGGACGATCTTAGGTAGACAGATTCTATGGGGCATAACCCCCCAAACGGAGACGTGCAAAGGTTCCCTGGGGCCAAAGTAGAATACATAACAGTGAAGAGCACAATATGGTCTACAATCTCTAGATTAATGAATGAATCCTACATTCAGATCTTGTACAATACAACAAAGAAATTGGCAATCAAACTCACCAAATTCCCCAGTTTCAGCTCAAGAAAAGTGGCACAAAAGCAAATCCATCCTTTTTTACACTGGGAGGGAGGGGTAGAGAAAACAACGCTATTATATAAATTACACGAATTATGACAAGAATTGAAACAAATGCGAAGACGTTATTCAGGAGATGGCAGCAAGCCTCTCCTTTAACTCTTCCGTGGACACATCTCTAGAAGAACATACCATCGCTCCCCTTTAAGAAGGTTCCCTGTATTTACAAACAAGGGTGACACTTGGATCTGAGATCGGGATCTTCAACGAGTACCTAAAAACTAATCAGCAGCCTGTTGTGAAACAATTGCTGTAGACTTAGTATCAGTTTCATTTAATTTGGACCTCTCCTTCAAAGGCTTCTGCGCACTAGATGTCCTTTTGATGGTTCTGCTTGGTTGTCTGGCTGTTTGAGGTGCAAGACCTGGAAAAAAGAAGTCATAAAAATTAGTGCATACGAGGCACTAGTTGCAGGAATACTTGAACACACTAGTGTGGCTACAAAATGTGCATTATCACTCTCACTACCATATTTGTCTGAAAAGACGTACGTATATTATAAATATCTGTTCACGCCCATTCCTTCGGCATAGCAACAACAACTATGCCTCAGTCCCAAACATGTTGGGGTCGACAGTCGGCTATATGAATCCTTAATTCTTCATTTAATCTAAATTTCACATCATCATCATACTTGCATAAAATAAAAGTGAAAAGAAGTTGAAATATTTATAAATAATTTTCCTTCAGCATAGCATTCCGAAATTGATTACCTGTGTGAGGGCTTTGCCAAGAAATATTTAACAAGTTACAGTGCTACTTTTGCTTATTGACTAGGGGTATTTATATCTAGAGGAGACAGTAATTTCAATCAACAATATTTTGTCTTTATGCCAAACCAGAAGAAGTGGGCAAAACAAAGAGGGTCTATATTGTGTAGCATTTCCAGCGTCTTACACAAGACAATATCATTAAACGAGAGAGAGAGAGTTGACTTACCGCTACCAGGCAGAGACAATCTCTGTTTTCCTTGTTTATCAGAGGGAGTGGATCTCTCCTTAGGATTGCTGTGTGATCTAGAACCAAGGGCGGGTTTTGAACTAGCTTCCTCAACTAAATCTTCAAGATTTGGTTTGGACTTAGGTTTGTTAACTAATGCTGCAGGTGTTTCTTGTGTGCTTGCTGACACATTTGGGGAAGAACTGCAGCCATCAGAGAGCGATGCTGCTGCCTTTTCATTTGATTTTGAGTTACTGCTTGAATGAGATGGACCCACTCTATCATTGGCAAGAGTTGCAGTTGTTGGTTTTTTCCCAGCAAATTTAACCTGGTTCTTTATCCCGTTTATGGGATCAGCTGATTCATTTTCATTAGGCATGACTCCATCTCTCACATTAAGGTCTAGAAAACGATTTTCCCATGGGCGTACTGCCATCCATCTCTCTAACCAGTTCCAACCCCAGCTGCTTTTATCTGGTTCAAACCCAGAAAGTGTAGATTGCTGCCTGGATCCTGCCTGCCACTGCAGCACCAAACAAGAGTTTAATAAAGAAAAAAGAAAAGGTGCCTTGAAATGAAAGTATGTAACCTTGCCAAACCAACAAACAGCACCCACACCAACTTACCCAAAATAGTGTGGGATCTTAGGAGGGTAGTGTCACAGACCTTACCCCTACCTTGGCAGGTATAGAGGCTGTTTCCGATAGACCCTTGGCTTAAGGAAAGCAAAAACACAACATTTATGAAGACAAAAGCAGTAACGACAGTAGGCTAGTAAGAAAATAGAGGCATAAGAGACTAGTTATAGAAAACTAAGAATGAGAAATATGGAAATAGAAGAACAATAATAAATACCGAAAGTCCGAAATAATACAAATACTACTATCAGGAGAGGCAAGATGCGAAACTATTTACTACTAGCCTTCTACCCGAATTTTCTACCTCCACACCCTCCTATCTAGGGTCATATCCTCCGTAAGCTAAAGGCTCACCATGTCCTGCCTAACCAGTATCATAAAATGACACCACAGTATTGGCAGCTATTTTTATTCTTCTATAGTTGTTCCTGAATTCTAACTAGAGGCACCATGTATCCTTGAATACACACATAGCATATAACAAAAAAATGAAGAGAAAAGACCCAAGTAACATATGGCAAAGGAAATAAAGAGAAGAGCCAACAATTACCAATATGAGCTACATATAAGAGGGTCTATCGGAAACATCAATCCCTACCCCACGTAGGTAGGGGTAGGGATAAGGTTTGTGTGCATCTTACCCTCCCCAGACCCCACTTGTGGGATAACACTGGGTATGTTTGTTGTTTGTTTATATAAAAGGGTTCTGAGTTTTTTCTCTACTAGTACTGCTGATACAAATGCTATGCATTATTTAGATTCAGATACATTTTAGCCTTACCAAATTGCACCAGCATTGAGGAAAATCTCAGCTGGTATACTAGTACTTAAACCATCATTGATGCATGTCTATGACCTAGTAGTTAAAAACACCTTTTGGTCATATTCTTGAATGTAGAAGAAGTTATAAATAAATCTCATGAAGGAACGAACACCTAAATAGGAATAAACCCATACAAACATGTGGTGTATTCCTTAATTTTATGACTTTTAATTGTTGGATAGTACTATTTATAAGCAAATTTCAAGATCTTTCCAAAAGCATTGACGAGTTTAATTAGTTCCTTGTCTATCATAACCTGGACCCACTCGCATCCCTAACCTTAGCATCCGTGGCCATGGTAAAGTTTACAATTCAAATGTCATAAGACGTGGATCCCCTTCTGTCAAGATTTCCAATAACAACCAACCATCTGCGCCACCAGGCCCCATACCTCTTCTTTCATGCACCCTAACCCTCCCTCTCATAATTCAGAAGTGTGGAAAACCCAGCTCCTCTCTGATCAATAGCATATGGTAATACAATTTGAATGAGAGTGATTCATCCATCTTCACTGCAAGCTACTGCATCCTTTTATCTATTGTTCATCTGACAAGTATCTTTTTTGCCACCCTAATAATTTCTTCTTAATTCATTTAATGAGAAGGTTCCATAAAGCTTGATGCTTCAAGCACCTAATAACAGGCTCAAATATGTAGTAGCCAGTAGGTAAAGCACCGCTGTGCAATTAAAAAATTGTGCTAAATGTCATCCACCTCTCCTGGTGATATGATCAGACATTTTCAGAAGTTGATCTTGTACTCCACCACCATCTGGAGCCAACAGTTAATTGTGTCTCAAGTGGATAAGGCAGGTCACATTAGCATCACAAAATACTAAAATATTGCCAGCAAATAGGAGATGCTTGATCCTCATGTAGTGTCGTCCCTCAACCGATGTGTTGAAGGCTTGAAGCCCCTCAAGTAGCCTCCTGCCATCGCCTATTCATCATCTTACTCAACATTCCGTTAACGAAATAAAAGGTATGGGTGATAATGGATCCCATAGCTCAACCCTGAGGCTTGAGCTCCCAAAAAAGTCATGCTGGCTGTGGATCTCTTTTCCCTCCTATTCTGCCTCTCTCAATTCCTCTCTTTATTCCCTCCCACATCTCCCCTACTTTCTTTACCATTTTCCCTTCCAGGAAAACTTGTCTACAAAACTGTGGACGTATCTAAACTTAGTATGCCAACCATCATCCACCACCAAAATATCCCCCCCCCCCCCCCCCACGAACACCCTCATCCACGACATGGCATGCAGGACAAATAACACATTTATGAACCTTCCACACGTCTTAGTATCGTTCTGAAAATATTTAAACACCACATGTGCACCAGAACACTGACTAGAACAACAGCAATGACACCTTCTAAAGTTCTAGCTTCAAAACACCCCAAGTCCTAATTGTTCATTCCATCTTTCCAGCTTTAAAAAGCACCACCCAACCGTCTCCTTCCTACACAGAGGACTTTCATAGCTTGTTTCTCACTTGCAAACTGGGAAAGGAACCTTGTGTCTATGGCAACATCTTCAAGTCAGAAATGACCTCCTGCTCCTCAGCTCTTCTAATGTTCAATCAAGAATCAACATCACAGATTTTTTAATGAATCAGGATTCAAAATCATATATCAAACTACACAGATCATATTTCAAAATATCTATATAAAGATTACATAGGCAGCTGCTTCTCTTACAGATTCTCAATTATATCTATCTAATCTGAAGTATTGCCTTCAAGATATCCGTTAAAAAACTGATACAGTAATGGAAACAGAACAAGCATCATCGAGAAGGATGATGAGATGCTTACCTGGTGAGCTAAAGCATAGGCCATTGCTCTTTCACGCTTAGCAGCTGCCTCTTGTCTCTTTAGCAACTTTTCTTGAATTTGCTCAACAGATCCAATACTGTCACACCAGCCCTCCTGTTAGAAAATTCAGCAGCAAAAAGGTGAGAAGCATGTTAATGTAAACAGTGTGGGCCTACCCACATAAGTTCCACCAGGCAATGCATAGTTTTACACTTGAAACTTTTTTTCACATTTTGGCACGAAAGCTCATGTCAGAAAGAGAAAATGAGAATTACTATGACTACAACTTGAATCACCCTTTAAAGTGGAAAAATCAAACATAAATTATGAGACTGATGACAAGAACAACCAAGAACCACAATATAACCTAATTTCTTGGCCACAACATTAAAATGATGAGGTGCCGATCAGTCCTTCTGGGACATCCATGCAGAACCTAATAGGAAAGTTTCACATGATTCAGTGCTATATCATATATTGTTGAACGATATCCACCATAAGCAAAATCTGTGGCGAATAATTCAGAAACCCAAAGCACATTGACAGCTGATGCCACTATTAAGAGACTTCGCATTGGAAAAAGGTAAGATTAACCACTTAGTAATATTATAACCTAGTGATAAATGCCATTGACACAAATAATGGCCACTATGGAAATGTCAAAAGGGTATTTAAAGTAATAACAATTTAGAAGTTACTTACTTCGATTTCTCGTACGCGAGCATCATGTTCTAATTGCTGTTCAAGTTTCTGCTGTTCAGTTTGACTTTCCAGTGACATGCGAACACGTCTTGCTCGGACACGTGCCTGAACTCTCACCAAAGCTTGCATGCAACGGAGGGTAATTGCAGCTTGCTTTCTCACCGCATGACCCCTGACAAGGGCTTGTAGTCTCACCAATCCTTTTAAAGCCCGAAAAGCTCGCCTTGCCTGACCAGTGCCAAGATATCAACAAATAAGATTCAACTGCTGTTGCTTTTTCTAGTTAACAATTATCTCTTCAATTCTCTTAGTATTTCTACTCATCAACTGATAAGATTCATAAGAAACTAAAAACACAGTGGTTAACATATTATTCCAATATTGGGGTCAGAAGGTTTGTTCATATCCAAAAGCTTAATCTATGAGTCAGCTACCAAATTGGAAACTGGAGTTATGCAGGTTTTCCTGCCAAAATGTTGCAACCATACACCCATTCTCTATAACTCATCTGCTGATATTGTAACCATTTTTCCCCATATTTCCTTCAAAAGTAAATTCTACTTCCTCCATTTCAATTTAGACTCGGCACAATATTTAAGAAAATAAAGAAGACTTGTGAATTTTGTGGGTCATAAACTAAAGATAGGTGTAATCTATATCAACATCAACATTATATCAAAAACACAAAGGTCCTTAGAGAAATGTTGTTCGCCTTTTTTACCCTTCGTAAGTGTATTCTAAGTTGGATAAAATAGTAAATACAAATAAAGTTTTTTTAGTAAACACAGAAGTGGGCATGACAAAAAGGAAAGAGAAGAACAAGTAGGTTAATAGGAACAAAGCTGTCATAGGTTAAAAAAAAAGAAAGAATTAATGCGAGAACAAGTAGGAAACTTATTACTCCATCTGTCCCAATCTATATGACTCACTTTCCTTTTTAGTCAGTCCCAAAAAGAAGATATATTTCTATATTTAGTAAAAAATTAACTTTACAATGTCCATTTTACCCTAATGAAATGATTTATAGCCACACAAACATTTATGACTTATTTTAGACCATAAGTTGGGACGGAGGGAGTACTATTCAATATCCCTATTAAAGAAGAAGTCAAATTGGCATAGGTACAAAAGGAAATAAGAACAACAGAATAAGTAGGAATTTTTTTAGTAGTATTTAGTATCCCTATTATAGAGGGATTAAAACGTCCATTAATATCCCATTTTTTTATTCTCCGTGGATATCAATTGCTCCTCAACATGTGAGTTCTTTTTTTTTTATGACAAGGGAAACCCACAGCCGCTACCCTTTGGGTGCGCATAGGGTAAAACCCCCGCTCCTATGCAATAGCTCGCAAATCACATAGGAGAGGTAACCCACACTAGGCAAGCCCGGTGCGACGAGCTCGACCCAGAAGGCAAATCCCTTGCTTTCGCTGGCAAGGGATTTCGAATTTGAGACCTCCAACATGGAAGTCCCAAGCCCAAACCACTGGGCCACCCCTAAGGGTCTCAATGTGAGTTCTTTAAGCTATATTTATGTCATTCTATAGCATTTGGTAATTTTTTCTTGGTTTAGTTCGTCATTACTTTTGTTTTAAATTCTTTTATATGGTTTTGGGAGAATTGTTTTTTTTCCTATCTTATTGACCCTCAAATTCAATTTCTTTTAGAAACAAAAGATTGTGATGGTTACAACTTTAGGTTAAAAGAGGATTCACGTTTGTCAAAATATCTTGACATCAGCATAGTATCAAACTTTTTGTTTTGGGTCAAACTTAATTTCAATATGGAATTATATATGACAAGCATTCATGTTTTCTTTCGTAGCCAATAACTTCTTTCAAATATTTGAGGCTACCGTCAATGTTGTTCGCTTTTTGTACCTTTCAAAAACAGATTTCACAATTAGACAAACTTGTAATTTAATAAAATTCCCTAATATATAATATTTTGAATTGATTTCAAATTAGAGTTTAAGTTCGGTGCATTGTTAGTGTATCCTTTTTCTACACCATCAGTAATTTCCAAGTAAATCCTTAAGTAATTAAAGTACATTAATGGTACCATTTTAAACAGGGTAATTCAAAATCAAACAAAAACTAATACCCAAACCAAAGAAATGCAATTGGCTTATTGGTAATGGGTTATTAGTTTAATTGTCCTATTAATGAGTTAACCGATAAGCCGATAGTAAATTTATAAATTATAATAATACCCTTTGATATATAAAGTCATCTACTTAGTTGTCCTATTAATGGGTTAACCGAAAAGTCGATAGAAAATTTATAAATTACAATAATACCCTTTGATAGATAAAGTCATCTACTTAGGGTTTAGTTCATACTTTTATTTCTCACTGTTTCGAACTATTAGTTGTTCTATAAGGTAATGTTTGTTTTTGAGCAAGATGCAATCAACTAACTCATGTGCATGGTTTATTTGGTTTATCACTTTGTTATTAAGTGATTTTAATTGAAGAAAAAAATTTCGTGTGAAATCCTAACAGTTAAATCGATAACCAAACCGATAAACCACTATCTTAACGATTCTATAATGGTTTAGTATGTTTACAAACTAATAATCAATAAATAGAACCGATAAACTTCAAAACCAAACCAAACCAATACGCAACCCTAAGATGTGTGATCCATGTTGACCTCCTTGTATACTAAAGATGTGTGATCTCCATGTTGCTTAAGTCACCTACTTAATTAAATTTCTCATACCTTCCATAGTAATAATGAATAGAAATGGGGATAGGGGATCTCCTTGATTAGGATAGAGAATTTCACAGAACTACTGCAGTATTTAACCCAACTATTCCACTTGCTTCCAAATCCCATTCTACCAAGCATCTAGATGAGGAAATTCTAGTTAGGTGGTCATATACTTTTTGGATATCTCGTTTGCAAACAATCCAAGGTTTGCAACTTCTCTGTCTTGACTCTATACATTCATTTGCTATCAATACGACATCCATAATCTGTCTCCCCTTGATAAAAACCATCTGTTGTCTATCCAGTAGACCATGTAGATTATTGATTTCCATTTGTTTGATTGGGCAAGGGGTGGACTTGTATTTAGCAATTTGATCCCAGAAATAACTTCTTTTTTGACAAGTTTTGGTCCCACAAAATTTCTGTAACAGAGGAATAGTCATACAACTTTCCACACATGACGACATTTCCCATTGGCAGAAAGAGATCAAAAGTAAGTAAGCTCTTACCCAAAAGATTGTGTTACAGTCATTAAGGATGTCAATTACTCAAATTCTTGAAAGTACATATCTCATGTCTATTTAGGCTGCACTATCCTATCCTATGTAGTGGTTAGTGGTAGAAGAAATCTGTTTCTAAGATGGTCAATAATAGCTGAAAGAATTATGTTTTATTGCATATATACATTGACATCATATCCATGTTTAAAAAATATGCATATAACACCTAAAATAATTAGCTGAAAGAATTATGTTTTATTCCGATCCTGTCATTATATATAAGCAAACTATTGAAACTAGGGAGTACCAAGACATGATGGCTAAATTTAGACTTGAGTTAACAACAACAACAACATGCCCAATGTGATTCCACAGGCCACAAGTGGGGTCAGGAAAGGTGAGGTGTACGCAGACCTTACCCGTACCTTGTGTGAAGTAGAGAGTTTGTTTCCGATAGACCCTCGGCTCAAGGAGTTTACTATGATTTGAGTGTCTATAGCAAAATGTATTTTCTGTAGTACTGAGAAATCTCTTTCTTATATACTCAGGATATGCGCTAGAAATTACGCCACGAAAACTCACAAGGATAACTTTAACAGAAGACCGTCTTTTGTACTTTCTCTACTTCAATAATGAATTTTGTTTTGCTTTCCAGCATAACTATGGCAAAAGGCATCTGATTATAAACCCTAAATATCATCTTGAAACGTTCTAGAGAGATCCAGATAGACCTCAAGTAGTTCAATTAAGCCGTGGTAAGTGCTCGACCCATTGACATTCTACGAAAAGAAGTGTACCAGGACCAAAAGCACAACTAAGCGGGCATGGCATATATTTCAGTTAGCTAAATTTACAAGCTGACAGCTAATTCAGTACCAGAAATCCTCTGAAAGCTGTTTGGATGCGTATAGCTGCCAACTCCTCTCTCATATTTTGCTTAACTAGAGGGGCATGATGCAATTGATGTGAACTTGAAGGGGAGCTGGAAGCAACTGGAACTGATGTGCTGCTTATATCTTCAACTGATCCAGCACCAGCATCATTATAAGTTAGCTCCTTTTGAAGTAGGTTGGAATCGATCTCAACAGAGTGTTTTCTCCGGTGCCAAAACTTCCCAGTCCCTCCAGATTTCTGTTACAGTATAAAACAAGTTCCGATTAAGAATTGCATTGCGTTGAAATAAACAGGCATGGATGATCCCGAAATAAGTTACATATTGTTTCATAAACAAACAGACTGAAAAACCTTTCAAAATTAATCAATAGATCCAATCATAATGTAAGCATCTACAAAGCAAAAAAATTGTGTTTGATATATGTCAATTGGTGAAGAGATGAGATAACCAATTGAGAACATATTCAACATCAGTCACTTCAGATTCCAGAGGACTGAAGTGCAAAGACGAAAGCTAACTTCTTTTGAGCAAGTGATATTACTCGAGAATAAGCCTGTCTCTTTATGATGTAGAGATGACACCAAAGAATATACAAGTAGTTTGCTGAAGATGTAGAAGCATTGATTAAGATACTCAACGAAATCCAACAGATTCAGCCATCAAAGACATACCCAGGAAAGAAATAACAACAAAAAGAAAATGTTACCCACATTTTCCTCTTTTTCTGAAGAAAGAGACTTTTCTGACTTCTTTAAGCCAACCAGTGCTCTAATCCATTTGCCTGAGACACCCATGCTATACGAGCTTTGGCTTTACCCACTTGCACCTGAAACAGGAAAATTTCACGAATTTAATTATTTTGTGAACTGAGAAAACCTCAACCACCAGTCCAGAAGAAATAGCACGTGATAACTACAAGTATTAATTTTTTTTATGATAGGAGCTGTGTAAAATGGACTGCTTAAGTAACTGAAATAGAGGGATGAAGTTATTTAGTTCTCAACTCAGAGGCAAACCTGCGATTATTTAGCTTATCCAAGAGGTGAAAACAGGTACCAGTATGAATACAATGCACAAAATCAACAGCCACAACGACAGTATCAGTAGAGTAACTTTCAAAGATGGTTATCAGTAGAGAACAGATCAATAAAATGGTGCTATCTATAAACCAAATTATGATCAGAAAAATCATAAACATCCTTTGAAGTGACCACTCACCAACATTGTGACCAAAGGTTTCATAATATCATATTTTCAATGAGTAGTGGAACACAGCATGTTGTGTCAATACAACTATAACATTTCCCTGATATATTATACCAATTTCAAGTACATATCAGGTGAGTAATGTACATTAAATCTCATATCTTCGGCAGTCCCTTGGGGAATGTTTCAACAGATTTCCACAAGCCATACATTTCTCAACAAGGACTATCTATAAATTACTATCTAGCCCAAAGTTCCAAACTTTACTACTATCCTAGCTGAACATATAACTTTCATTTCCCAAATTTAGGGCAATCATAAACCAAAAATAAGAAGAACCCACTTCAATTTACAGAACTCTTTACAAAATATCGATTATTTGCAAGCTAAAAGTAAAGCCAGCAGAAGAAACAACTAAGCCCAACAACAATGCAGAACTTTGTCGAACATTGTTGAATTTTTTTTGATGAAGCAAGAGAATTACATTAAAAGGCATCACGATGATGCAGACAAAATCACAGGGAATAAAAGTGAACATTGTTGAATTTACAACTCCCATAACCAAAAAAGATAACCGAAATCAGTTTTCCATGGAACATTGTCCACCGGGATAGAAGGTCAATCTCCTAGCACGACAAAGCACTTTCCTAAGGCATGGAATGTTTAATTCTTTGGTCTAACTTCAGCAATCCCTTACGGAATGTTTTAAACAGATATCCACAATGCCATACATTTCTCAACAAGAGCTATCTTATCTAAAGTTCCAAACTTTACTATCCGCTGAACTCCACAACACATGACATGTAACTTTCATTTCCAAAATTTAAGGCAATCATAAACTGCAATAAGAAGAACCCACTTCAATTTATAGAACTTTTTACCAAAATATTGATTAATTACAAACTAAAAGTAAAACCAGCAGAAGAAACAACAATGCAGATATTTAAATCACCAATTAGCAAATATTGTTGAATTTACTGAACTCTATTAAACCAAAAAAGATAAACAAAACCGGTTTTCCATGGAATATTGTTCAACGTACAGAAGGCCAGTCTCCAAGCATAACAAAGCACTTTCCTAGGGCATGGAATGTCTAATTCTATGGTCTAACTTCAGCAATCCTTTAAGGCATTTTTCAACAGATATCCACAGTGCCATACATTTCTCAAGAAGGGCTATCTATAAAATTAACTATCTAACCCAAAGTTCCAAACTTTCCTGCTATCCAAGCTGAACTCTACAACACATGACATGTAACTTTCATTTCCCCAATTTAGGGCAATAATAAACCGAAAATAAGAAGAACCCACTTCAATTTACCAAAACATTGCTTAATTGCGAACTAAAAGTAAAACCACCAGAAGAACAACTAAGCCCAACAACAATGCAGATCTTTAGATCGCCAATTAGCAAACATTGTTGAATTTACTGAACTCAATTAAACCAAAAGATATATCCGAAAATCAGTTTTCCATGGAACATTGTTCACCGGGATAGAAGGCCAGTTTCCTAACACCGCAAAGAACTCTCCTACGGCATGAAATGTTTAATTCTTCAGTCTAACTTCAGCAATCCCCTAAGGAATGTTTTCAAGAGATATCCACAATGTCATACATTTTTCAACAAGGGCTATCCATTAATTAACTATCTAACCCAAAGTTCCAAACTTTACTACAATACACATATAAATTCCAATTCCATAAGACAAAAATCAGAAGAACCCACTTCAATTTACAAAACTTTTTACTAAAACACTAACTAATTGCAAACAAAATCTAAAACCAGCAGAAGAAACAACAAATCCCAATAACAATGCAGATCTTTAGATCACCAATTAACCAACATTGTTGAATTTACAACAACAACAGCATACCCAGTGTAATTCCACAATTGGGGTTCGCCATTGTTGAATGTACTAAACTTAAATTAAACCCAAAAAGATAACCCAGTTGTCTTAATTGCTCATCAACTTTAAAATCAAATGCCAAAACAACAAAACAACAAGAAAGCAAACCAACCTTCGGTTTTTCCTGTTTGGTTGAAACAGATCGATCTATCAATAAGTCAACTAAAATTCAAAATTGAAGTCAACCCAATTCTCATCTTGAACAGTCTTAGAACCCCAAGTGTGAATTTCTATAATCTATCCAAAAAAACGAAAAAAAAAGTGGTAAGTAGTAGCAGTAGTACTGTAAGGAGGAGTAATGCGTTTTGAGTAAGCAGCAAAGTGTGAGGGGTGATGCCAGCTAATGCTTAGGTGGGGGTGGGGTGGGGTTAAACGGTGTCGTTATAGGGTGGCCAGGGTCGGTAGCGTAACGTCGTTTTCAGAGCAAGCAACCAAGAGTCAATCACGGGATTTCCTCATCCAACAGAAAACTGGTATGCAAATTGGAATTTTTGGAACTTGGGTAATTAATATGATGAAAAACATAGATATGTGAAGTTTTTCGAAAATTATTATTTTACAAAAAGTAATGGTTTTATTAAAATGATAATAAGTCGCAAGTGGATATAATGTAATCGTAAGGACTCGAGAAAGAGTTAGAAAATCTTATCTCGTGCATGTTGAAGAATGAATTGTAACTTATATAGCTAGTGATTTGATTAAGAACCTCACAAAAGACGTAGCGAAAATAAGTCTTTATAAGAATTTTTTTTTTTTTTACGAATTCTCATTTTCATTCTTGGGAAAAAGGATTAACACACTAATTTGGTTCTAATTCTATAGTGTTGTCAATATAGTTTTTGAGCTCTACGGTCACAATGTAATATGGTGTTTGGTCTCCTTAACTAATTTTGAAATTATAGTCTTTAAGGTTAAAATATGTTGTCTAATTTTTTCTATTTGGTAGTGATATCATAATTTCCTCTGTTGTGACCATAACTATACTACGATATACTGCCTAGAATTTTCTTCATTGTTGAGATCACGACTTCCTTTGTCACAATTATTCTTTTGTCGAGATTTAAAGCATAGATATACTATATATGTTTAATTAAGTCGAGTCTATTTTGAATTGTAATTTAATTTTCACCTCATTCCATTCTACACCTTATAATGTAATTTATGTGTCATTAAATATATATGATTACAGATTTTTCACTAGTATCAGTAAAATCGTTAGATACAGATGATTTTTTGTTATTAAGTTCGATCCATAAATAAGTGTTAATGATATTATTGTGAAAATATGTTTGATCTTTATTTCATTGCTCTTTCAAGTTCATATGGATGAACTTAAAATTTTGAATATTATGTCTAAATCACATAATAGATCATTCAAGTAAAAGCTCTATACAAAGTATTTATACTATAAATAACATACATAATGATACAATAAAAGAGAATGAATACCATAGTTTTTTCCCTAATAAGCAACACAATCCAACAAAGTTGTTCGTTTTATTTATGGCACAACTGGCAAAACATCTCAATTTGCATTAAAAAGCAAGTAAGAACATTTGATATTTGGGACAATATAAGGAATTTTTTAATAATATAGTATATATTCAATATGAAGAATAAATATTTTTTAGAAAATATTATGAAAATATTTTTTGAAAAAATACGTGATAACTTATTTTCTAATTTTCGGTTAGTAAAAAGAAGCATTGAGGTATAATAATCTATTCAAATAGTAAGAAACTTGACCCATATTTGAACTAATGCCCAACCCAACCCGACCACCAGTTTGAAATTGACCTATGATTCGACCCAACTACCAACCCTCAACCTCTTGACTTGAGCCGATCCTAACCTCGAGACCCAACCTCAACTAACAAGACTTGATGTTGACCTAAGATCCAACCCTAAGACTTAACCTTGAACATGACCTTCATACCTTATTGGGCCTCGAACCAACCCTAACCCCAAGACTCGACCTGACCTCGAGACCCAATCTTAATCGAGACCATGAACCTTGACCCTTAAAATCGCCCCTGCCTCGAGACCGGCCCCAACCTTGAGTTCTAATCAAAATCTGATCTCAAAACCCAACCCTAAAATCTAAACCCAAGATCATCTGATCCTAACCTTGACTCTCAGACCCGATCCTAAGATCCTACCTTGACCTTGACCATAGATTCGATCTCAAAACCAACTCATAACTTGGACTAGTCTTGGGTTAGCGAATTGGTCTCGGGTCGATTTAGGGTTGGGTTCCATTGTCGATTCGGGGGTGAGGGGTGGGTCACAATTCTCATCTAGAGTTGAGTCCAAGGTGTGGAGGGTCTCAGATTGAGCGTCAGATCCCAGGTTAGGGTCTCGGGTCGGATCCCAAGTCAAGGCGAGTCTTGGATCACGGGATCCTAGTATTCCTAGGTCGAGTCCCAAATCAGTTGGGGGGTGAAGTGAGTCGCGTCACGAGGTGGTAGGTTGAGGGATTAAGGATTTGGGGCATTTTAGGTGGATTAGATGATGGGGTAGTAAATTTGAAAGAGAATTTAGAAAAAAACATGTTTTTCTACTTTTAATTGGGAAGTTATTTTCCTTAAATTATAGGAAAATATACATTTATATTTTTCAAAATATTTAAGTCGATCTCAAATGAAAAATTTTGAAAAACATTTTCTGTTATATGTACATTTAAAAATTAGAAAACATTTTCCGCCATATGTATATCGCTCTTATGTATGTTCAAATACCATCCCACACTGCCCTATCCCTGTCCATAATTAACATTTTGCTAATGAAATCATGATTGTCCAATTATCGACAAAAATGACTAATCAAATATAGTCATCCATCTAATCAACTATCAACGTACTTTGCCCTTGTTAAGAAACTTATCCTTATTAATATCACCATGTGGACCATGAACAATAATTCCAAAAGTTATTTCATATTATTAGAGAACTTCTATTATTATTATTATTGAATAATTTTTATTTTGTTATATGTTGGTGAAAAAATATATAATGAGAACATAAAATAAGCTTAAATTAAAAAAAATGAAAATTTTTATACAACCAATTTCAACTTAATTGAAATTGAGGGTTAATTATTATTATTATTATTATTTCCTTGTGTAAAAGGTCTTCGTGATATGTGGCATTGTTTAAGCTTATTTATTATAATGCTTGCTTAATTGAAGTTAACATTCATATAAGTACTTAATATAACACGAATTAGTATTTTTCCATTGTCATTAAAACTCTTTTTTAAAAAGCAAAATAATGTCATTAAAATCCAGGTCTAGTATGTTTGACAATTTTCGGTACAATTATCTAAAGAAGGTAGTTTTATACAAAAAAATAAAATACAATTGAATAATTTATAAATCGATGATTAAATGAAGATTTTTTCTTCTTAATATTTCAAAATAAAACGCACACCTATTCGAATTCGATAATATTACTTTTATTATTATATCATTTCACGTGCAAAGAGTAAGCTAAGTAAATTTTATCTGAAAATAAATGTGATTTCAAATAATTCTACGGAGCAACAGTTACATAATATATAAAAAAGGAAACTGAAAATAAACGTAATTGCGAATCATTCCACATAGCAACAATTATACATGTAAAAAAAGGAACTGAAAATAAACGTGATTTCGAATCATTTCACAAAGCAGCAATTGCATATATAAAAAGAAACTAAAAATAAACATGATTTCAAATCATTTCACAAAGCTAAAATTACACATATAAAAAAGAGAACTGAAAATAAACGTGATTCCGAATCATTTCACAACACAATAGTTACACGTATAAAAAAAGAAAACTAAAAATGCACGCGATTCCAAATCATTTCAAAGAGCAACAGTTACACACATATAAAAAAGAAATTGAAAATACACGTGATTGCGTATCATTTTGTAAAGTAACAGTTACACCTAGAAAAAAGAAAAAAATTATATACACGTGATTCCGATCATTTCATATGCAACCGTTACACCTAGAAAAAAGAGAAAATTGAAAATTAGCGTGATTCCGAATTATTTCACAAAGCAACAATTACACCTAGAAAGAAGAGATAATTGAAAATAAACGTGATTCCGAATCATTTCACAAAGCAACAGTTACTCTTAGAAAAAGAGAAAATTGAAAATAAACGTGATTTTGAATCATTTCACAGCGCAACAATTACACATATAAAAAGAGAACGGAAAATGCACGTGATTCCAAATCATCTCATAAACAACAGTTACACATATAAAAAAGAAAATTGGAAATACACGTGATTGTTGTTCATCATTTTGCAGAGTAACAGTTACACCTACGAAAAAAGAAAATTGAAGATACATGTGATTTCGTATTATTTCACATGTAACAGTTACACCTAAAAAAAAGAAGAGAAAATTAAAAATAAATATGATTCCATATCATTTCACAAAACAATAGTTACGCCTATAAAAAAAAAAAAAAATTGAAAATACATGTGATTTCGAATCATTTCACATGCAATAGTTACACCTAGAAGAAAGAGAAAATTGAACATAAACGTGATACCTAGAAAAAGGAAAAAATCAAAAATAAACGTGATACCTAGAAATAAGAGAAAATCGGTAATAAACGCGATTTTGAATCATTTCACAAGGCAACAGTTACTCCTAGAAAAAAGAGAAAATTGAAAATAAAAGTGATTTCGAATCATTTCACAGCGCAACATTACACATATAAAAAAGTGAACGGAAAATGCACGTGATTCCAAATCATCTCATAAAACAACAGTTACATATATAAAAAGGAAAATTAAAAATACACGTGAAAATAGTTACAACTAGAAAAAAGAGAAAATTGAAAATACACGTGATTCCGTATCATTTCACATGCAACAGTTACACCTAGAAAAAGAGAAAATTGAAAAAAAACATGATTTCAAGTCATTTCACAAAGCAACAATTACACCTAGAAAAAGAAGAAGAGAAAATTGAAAGCATATGTGATTTCGAGTCATTTCACATGCAATTGTTACACCTAGAAAAAAGAAAAAAATGAAAATAAACGTGACTCCGAAAAATTTCACATGCAACCGTTACACCTAGAAAAAAGAGAAAATTGAAAATAAACGTGATTCCGAATCAATTCACAGAGCAACAGTTACACCTAGAAAAAAGAGAAAATTGAAAATAAACGTGATTCCCAATTATTTCATAGAACAACAATTACACCTAAAAAAAGAAAAAATTGAAAATAAACGTGATTTCGAATCATTTCACATTAGCAACAATTACACGTGTAGGGGGGGAGGCATAAGAGGGCCAATATGTAACATAAATCATAATATATTGGGTCTAAGTGTAATTTCCTCAACTCTAGTGGTGCATTCTTTCCATAATAAAAATTATTTTTTCTCAATGTGAACAATCTAGAATAAGCAGCAAGAAGAGAATTCTAGAGCATTCTCCACTATTCTCAATTTCACATTTCACTGTGCCTTCAAAAATGTCTATATATACACCCCTTTTGAATCCTTGTTGGAGTCAAGTATTTGGGTGTTTTGTTCTTTTAATTAATACTATTCTTGAAAAAAACTTGAAAATTGAAGAGGATGTTTGGAAGAGGAGGAAAAAAAAAGAGTGATAATACAAGGTTTTATGAAATCTTGGGTGTTTCCAAGAATGCTTCAGAAGATGAAATCAAGAAAGCTTATAGAAAAGCTGCTATGAAGAATCACCCTGATAAGGGTGGTGACCCTGAAAAGGTATCTTTTTGTTTATTCTTGAAGAAAGGTGAAGTCTTTGTTTTAATTTGGGAGTTTTTTTTCCCTCTTTGTATGTGGTGTTGGTATTTTTTTTATTGTTGTTGTTATGGTGTTATGTTTGTTTAACCTGAAGAGTTACCAAATGCTGAATTTTTGGCTGTGTAAATGTTTTAGTTGAGGTACATTTTAAATTTTGTACCATTTCCTGCTGCCTGCTATATCATTGTTTCATCCATTGTTTCTTGAAGAATGGGATGTCTTAGTTTCAATTTGGGAGAAATGTACTGGGGGAAGGGGAAGAGGGATTATAAGGTGGGGAATCAAGCACTCACTAATAACCTGAAAATTCAGTTAGCCAACCACTGGAGGTTCTAAGATTTTTTTTGGGGGGGAGGGGGAGGGGGAGGAAGAATGCTTGTAGAGCTGGTTTCTCTCTTTTTATGTGTTGGGGTGGTGCTTTTTGTTGTTGTTATGCTGTTGTGTTTGTTCAGAATCTTTAGATTAAGAGCTAAGATGATCAAAGGTGGTGTTTTTAGGATGTGTAAGTGTTTTAGTTGAGGTGCTTCTTAGAGTTCCATGTATTTGTTGATAAGGGTGGTGATCCTGAAAAGATAGCCTTTTTTTCTTTTTGTCATCTCCTGTTGTTATATATATCCATGTTACATCAGATGACATGAAGTTTGGGAATGTCCTTTGTTCCAATTTGGGAGAAATAGCTTTTATGCTACTTTGAGCTGTTTTTTTCCTTTCCTTTTTGTGTGTTGTTGGTGCTGTTTTATTGTTATGTTTGTTTTGATGTAGTCTTAAGTTGCTCCCCTCTCATGATGGTGATTGTTTCTGGAGTTGTTGTCTTCTTGGCTGATAAGCCAGTGGGAAGCTACACTTTTTTGAATGGTTCCTGTTGTTAATTAATCCTCTTTTGGTGGTGTTATTATGCTGATCTGACAATAGGTGTTCTCTTGTGCAGTTTAAGGAGCTAGCTCAAGCTTATGAGGTCTTGAGTGACTCACAGAAGCGTGAGATTTATGATCAGTATGGAGAAGAAGCACTGAAAGAAGGAATGGGTGGTGGTGGCACACATGATCCATTTGACCTCTTTAATTCCTTCTTTAGTGGAAGTCCTTTTGGAGGTTAGATCTAATGAACCAAGCTTTCGTGATGCTTGTTATGTGTTACTTCCCCCATTTCAGTTTATTTGTCTTGTTTCGATTTGATACAAATTTTAAAAAAAGGTAAACATGACTTTTGAATTTTCTGATCTTTACTAAAGTTATGCAGAAGGCAAAATTGAAGAGTTTTCAAAAAAAGAAAGGCAATATGTGTCTGTTTTTAGCGGACTTAAGGCAAACAAATTGAAATAGAGGGAGTATCAAATTTTCTTGCTAGTTTTTTCGTCTTTGAAGTTGAATAGCACCAGCTTGCCTTTTTTGGGATTGTGGTGTGGTAATTGTTATTGTTGTTTGAAACTTGAATAACACAAGTGTGCGTGCTGAGCAGGTGGTGGTGGTCGTAGAGGACAAAGAGAGAGGAGGGGTGACGATGTAGTGCATCCATTGAAGGTGTCGCTAGAGGACCTATACACTGGGATAAGCAAGAAACTCTCGCTTTCACGCAATGTTATTTGCTCCAAGTGTAGTGGGTTAGTATCTCTCTGATATCCGTACTCTTTGATTTCCTGGTAGTGTTTGTAGCCCTTTCGTACTTGCGTATAAATGGTTAAACGTAATAGTCTGGAGTTGAAAGGATTTCCTGATATAGAGAAGTGAGATTTCACTATAAGTGCGGAAATGTTTTCTTACATTGTATTGGTTTGTTTCTGTAACTGCAGCAAGGGGTCAAAGTCTGGTGATTCAATGAAGTGTTCTGGTTGTGAAGGTACTGGTATGAAGGTTTCAATCAGACAACTTGGCCCTGGAATGATCCAGCAAATGCAGCATCCTTGTAATAAATGCAAGGGTACCGGAGAGACAATTGACGATAAGGATCGTTGTCCTCAATGCAAAGGTGAAAAAGTGGTACAGGAGAAGAAAGTCATTGAAGTCCATGTTGAAAAAGGAATGCAGAATGGACAGAAAATTACATTCCCTGGCGAGGCTGATGAAGCGGTAAGCTAATCTTGTCATCTAATCTTGTCATCTCCAACGTGTTAGTACATTGATGTTGATGATTTAGCCTTAGGTGGTTGCTGACCTGGTTTAATATTGTTGCAGCCTGATACAATTACTGGAGATGTAGTTTTCGTTCTCCAGCAGAAAGAACACCCGAAGTTCAAGAGGAAGGGTGAAGATCTGTTTGTTGATCACACATTGACCTTAACTGAGGCACTGTGTGGCTTCCAGTTCATATTGACACACTTGGATGGCAGACAGCTCCTCATAAAATCAAATCCTGGAGAAGTTGTCAAACCTGGTTAGTAACTCCTTCATACTTACCTAGTGCATTCGACGTGAACAATATGTATATGTGTGTGTACAATGAGTCGATGATCAAGTTTAAATCCTGAATTTTCTTGTGTTTTATTCAAAACAATCTTGATTCAACCTTTTGTTCCAACTACTGCAGATCAATTCAAGGCGATCAATGATGAAGGAATGCCAGTTTACCAGAGGCCATTCATGAAGGGTAAACTGTACATTCATTTCACCGTGGAATTCCCGGATTCGTTGAGCCTGCCACAGGTGCAGCTTCTGGAGGCAATCTTACCACCAAGACCTACATCACAGTACTCAGACATGGAACTGGATGAATGTGAGGAGACCACATTACATGATGTGAATATGGAGGAGGAAATGAGAAGGAAACAAGCTGCACAACAAGAAGCATATAATGAGGATGAAGAGATGTCTGGTAGTGGAGGACAGAGAGTACAGTGTGCTCAACAGTAGATGTAGAAAGATTTACTAGTTTGAACTTTGCTTCTAGTTTAGTTTGGTTTACTGTATTCTGTTGTTGTTTTGGAAATGACATGTTTTGGGAAGTCAAAACTGATGCTTTAATGAAATAGAAATATAATTTTCTTGTGAAACAATTTCAAGTCTCAAACTATATATTCATATATGAACATCCAAATGGAATTTATGTATACTATATTTAAACTAACAATACGGTAACAATCTCAAGGGTAAAATATTTCACACTTAATATTGCACAAGATCTGCAGAATGTTTCTTATTTGTTTTTTACAAGATGACCAAAAGTAACTGGACAACATGCTGTAGCAGTCTAATGGGGGTCTTATTTTGGATGTTGATCTATAGTATGCAAATACTCAACAAGGGTCTGGTTGAAGAGATCTTGTTTCTATGAAGAGATCTAATCTCATAATCAATGTCAAAAAGCAGCAGACTACTTACAGACTAAGTTGTGCGGACTCTTCAGTTTTGATGTTGCACCAATGTCGGATTCTTAAAAAATACACTACTTTTGAAGAATCCGACATGCACCCGATAACATTTTTGAAGAGTCTGAGCAACATAGCTTTACAGAAAAGAAAAAAATATGTCTACTCACAGAATCTATGATCTATATTTGTGAACATCTTGAAAACAGATGACTCCAGTCATCAGCAAACTACCTGAGTCCTGCCCAGTTTCTTTTGGAGATACCACAAAATTTGAGGGGTCTTTATTGTAGGCTTATGAATAGATTGTACACACATTTTAGCAACTGCCAAAAGACCTTTAAGCTCTTTGAAATCATAGCTGTCTCCGAGGTCAGGATCAATCATCTGGTGAATGGATCTTCTTCGGAAACGAGAATCTTGAACCCATTGAACTAAGTCAACACCTCCTTCTTCTGAGGATTGACCGGTGACTAACTCGAGGATCAGTAAACCAAGCTGGAAGATTGTATGTTTGCAGATCTCATCTCTACATTCTGCAAGATAAGCAATGCAAAATCTAAACAGAGGTCACAACTTGTATGATTTGAGGTGATGATAATAAGAAGCAAGCCTTGTACCTTTGGAGCATTTAGACTTCGGAAGTGGATTGTTGTTGTCGACAGAACAAAGGAGGCTAACATCACAGAGCTGTAACAGGGAACCAGATGGTCATAATTTTAACAAAAGATAAAGCAGGTCCAAAAAAAAGTACAGCAAATATGATGATGGAGCAATTTACTATAGAGAGGTGCTCAAGATTGCGAGGCTCACTTTAGCTGTGAAGTTCTCGTCCAGCATGATGGTACTTGAACTGACTGAAATGTGGTACATCGGTGGATCACAAAAGAAGTGGAGATATTCCTTAATCAAGATATAAACAACAATCAGTAATCCAACACTTTAGGCGATGATCATTTCTTAGAAGAGCGGGACACACTAAATAAAATTCAGAGTCTATATTTTCGTAATATCGAGGCTGTGCCGAGGAGTTTGCCATTTGAGTTAATCTACCAGTAACTATATCTTCAATGTGGTAAATGAAAAACATAAAAAGCATATATTGGAAATGATCAGGATATGACTACATAGCAATATGCAGTTTCAGGAACATACTAAAGCAGCAGCGATGCCAACTGCTATCTGCAGTCTTATCCTCCAGTTTAATGGGGTCATCAGAGGGTCTGCAAGAACCAAATATAGATAGCAGCACATACATCAAATTCAATGCAAAGTAGACAGAGAAAAAAAGTAGACAGAGAATAAAAAAAGAGAAGACTTCTGCTTAAACTTACCAGAAAGGTGTTCCTTCAGACTTCCTTTTTCCATATTTTCAAAGACTAGAAACCTGAAAATAGACAAGATATGCTATCAGAGAACGGAGAAAGAAGCCAAAAGAACAAAGAAGAAAAAGGGAAATGCAACCAAAGAAAAGGAACATTCACATCCAGAATATGTAGGAAGCAAAAGGATATCCACTGCACTTAAGCAAATAAAGCCATCTAATGATACTTTTTCTAAAAAAAAAAACTCTATGGTATTCTATTACGTAGGTTGATTAGTTTCATTTGCAGTAAGGAGAAATTGATGACCTTATGTCGTAGTATGAGGAACAAAATGTTGAATTTGACACGAGGACATTTAATTTCACATTCAAATAAAGGTCTCTTCAAAATGTTATCTTTCACATAAAACATATCCGTCAACTCACTGCCACAATTAGAATGTCTCTTGCTCTAGCAATATGAAGGCAGGGCAAGGTCAGTTCTCGGATTGAAGCATCTAGAAGTGTCACAACACTGACCACAGCTTGGAAAAGCGTGACTTGGGTGTTTGGGGAACATTACATGATACGTTTGGGCAGCTAAAAGCACTTGCATTGTCTGATTACTTATTAAAAAATGAAACAAAATAAGAAAAGAGTAGCCGATGAGCCATAACCCAATGAAAGCCTCGGGTACTAACACACAAGATTATGGGTTTGGCCCCATATCTATTTGTAGTGCATATGTAATATGGATATGAAAAGGAAAAAGGAAGGAATGGGGATCCATTGGAACTGAAGAAAAGGAAGTAGAAACCAATGAAAAAATGATTACATTTCACAAGAACACTGCATGGAAATGAAAATAGGGATTCCCTAATTTTCAGTATATCACTAGAGCTAGAATCTAAATATTCTTGGAAGTTAATATTTTGCCAGGATTGTGAGCTAATTAAACATTTGCTTAAGATATTTGCCCTGATCGAGCAATCTATGAACAATTTACAATTGTGCCTCAGCGGAACCGGCCGGGGGTATTGGGCATGGGCGGAGAGAGCATCTGAAGGGTTACCTCAGAGACAGAACCATTAGGCTAGAAAACACAGCCAAGTTAGTGTACTAACTCAAACCTAGTTCTTGCACGAAATGTCCTGCTAACATAGGAGCATTCCTGCTAAGAAATGGAAGAGTAAATTTCTTTCTGTTTGACGACACAATGCCTCACCTACATAACCTACCTCCTAGACGAAGGAACCCACGATTCCCAGTAGTAAGTGGCATTTCGCACGTCTTTTGGTTGTGAAAGAAAAATGGTGACAAAAGATATCAAAGATCAGAGGTCAGATTTCTGATGATCAGAAATTATGACGGATATTTATGACTTTTCCCTGATAGCATAAAAACGTATAATCTGGTAATACAATATACAATAGCACTAGTATTATATTCTAATCATAATTTGATCAAGAAATAATCAACCAATATTTTTCCTCATTCTTATCTCAAAGTTAGATTTTTTATCAACAAGACACAGGACCATTTCTACAAATCACAAACTTCATCAAGCCAAAGCTTAGGAAATTAACCTCTTAGGGCCGCAAGAGAACCCATTAAGTGCAGCAATATGTCGATGATGCAAGCGACCGAGTAATTGTACCTCCCTGTAGAAGGCAGTATCATCCTGATATTCAAAAGCTCGGACTTCTTTCACAATCGCAGCATGGCCATTTTGAAACTTTGCTCTGTAAACAACTCTTTTGGAAGAGTTGTACACAATTCTCCTAAAACCATCAGTTGCTTTCTTTATATCTTTATTAGAGAAGTGTTTCACCAAGGATATTGGACCTGAAATTGATTTACATTCAAAAACAAAATATTCCATGATTTTCAAGGCAAACTCTATGTCTAGCAGTAAACCTTCAAGGCTTAAACTTTCTTATATTAGTTAAAAAATAAATGTGTCAGTCCAAACAGTCAAGTAAACCCTCTAAGAGTGAGCCTGCTTGCTACATTAGAGGAAGTGTTTGTGTAACAATGCAGCCTAAAACTAATAGATTTGAAGACAGGACAGATTCCATCAACAAACCACAGCTTATAATGACGTTTCCAGCGATCAACAACCCTGCTTTACAAATTCTATTTTCAATCACCTAGCACACAATGTCTGCTAATTGTCATAGTTTCCATCTCAATCGTTCCAAGGAACAACAAGTGAACTAGGGTAAATCAACTGTAAGCATATGATTGGGACAATTGCTTCACCAAGTCAATTTTCAGCCATGTAATCTATTATATAAGGAACTATTTTCAAGCACCAGAAACTACTAGAAAATAACTTAGTCCTTACACTATCATATTTTCGGTGTCTCGTATTTTTATTTTTTTTTCTTGTTTTCCCTTCCCTTTTTTTTCCATCACCAATTGGCAATGTCAGTGTTGCAAAAAAGAAACTATAAGTAAAACTCACTGAGAAGTGAGAATGCTACTCACCCTTCTCCAATCAGCACAAAAAGACAAGGACAAAACTTTCTAATTCACAAAAATAGTACAATTTTCTTTGGTTCACAATTCACATCAACTTCAACTTCAGGGTCACCATTCTCAAGCAATTAACCATCACTACATAACACTAATCCAAAATACAGTTAAAAGAAGGAAGAAACTAATACTGCTGCCGACACATATCTAGTCAGCATAAAACAACAAGTCAAGATCACTATCAATTCACAAAATTACAACTTTACTGCGACCCACCTCGAATTTTAACTTCACGATACTTAAAAGCCTCACCCCTCAAGAAACTACCACAAAAATACGCACAATCTGCAAGACTGTGACCCAAGAACCTCATTAGTAACAACATCAAAATCAACTTCAGGGTCATTACAAATTCTACTTCTTTCACCCCTTCTCAAGCAATTAACCATCACTACATAAAACTAATCCAAAATACAGTGAACAGAAAGAAGAAACTAATTTGCTGCTGACACACATCTAGTAAGCATAAAACGGGCAAGTCAAGATCATTACCAATTCACAAAATTACAACTTTACTGCAACCCCCTTCAAATTTCAACTTCAGGGTAATTAAAATCTCCACCTCACAACAACAAATTTCAAGAAACTGCCACACAAATACACACAATCTGCAATCCAAGAACCTCGTTAGTTACAATTTTCTTCAATTCACATCAACTTCAACTTCAGGTTCCTTACAAAGAAAATTTCACCCATTCTCAAGCAATTAACCACCACTACACCACCACCACCACCACCAACATATCCATTGTAATTCCACAAATTAGGTCTAGGGAGGATAAGATATACTCTATACGCAGACCTTACCGCTACCTTAGTGGGGTAAAGAGTCTGTTTCCAATCAATTAACCATCACTACATAACACTAATCCCAATACAGTCAAAAGAAAGAAAAAACTAATTCTATTGCTAACACACCTCAAGTCGGCATAAAAAGACAAATCAAGATCACTATCAAATTCACTAACGATTACAACTTTACTACAACCCAATTCAAATTTTAACTTCAGGGTAACAAAAAACTCCACCCCACAGTCCACAATTACACAAAATCTTCCATTCAAAAACTACCCACAACACATTCAACAAATACAATTTCACATGATATGAACAGATGGGGTTTACCTGAACGAGATCTGAAATGCACCCAAGCAAGAATAAGAAGCCTGATTTTGAAGATCAAAGGTTCCATTGACAAATTCTGCAAGAAAAAGACAAGAAAAAGAAGAAACTTTTACAACTAGTACTACTACTACTACTAAGAGTGACAAGTGGGTCGGTTAACTGATGATGATGATGACCCATTGTTGCTTCTGACTTTAATAATCGAATATATGCTTTCTTTATCTCAAGTAAATTGGAATTTTTTTTGCTCTACGATAAAAATCGAAACTTTGGTGTATAGTTTTTGGAGAACAGAATAGAAGATTATAGATCTTGATTTTCTGTTAAAACTTAACGGCAGTGATTTGGCAGTTGAGGTGGTGGGTCCCATGGTTAAAAAGTAGATTGAAAATTGTGTATCATTAAATTAAGTTAGATCAACATTATTGCATGCGCAGTGCGACATACTGATTAGTTAAGAATAGACTATAGATAAAGATGATTAGATTCGTGTGTGATTATAGTAGAGTAAATATATAATTAGTAATGAAGTTATATTGGTATGAGGTTACGTGTAGTCTCCGTAATTGATAAGCTGAGAAAAGTGAAGCAGAGATAATTTGGACAAGTGAAGAGAAGGTGCGTGGATATGTCAATCAGAATGTGTGAGAGATTGGTTGTAATATGAGTTAGAAAAGGTAATTAGACATGATATGATATAACTTTAATTTATGAAGAGCATGTCCTAAATAAAAATATCTGAAAACGGATGATTAAAATAGAAGTTAATAGGTAATATAATAATGTTGCATTTCATGTGGGGAAGGTAGGGGCTAGCTTTCTTTTCTTCTTAATTAGTAGAAGTATTATTTAATAGTTGTGCAGGCTCTTATTATTTAATGTGTATTTTTATTTGTTGGTTGTTGCTTCATTTATGTTGTAGTACTTTGTTATTTTGCTGTCATTTTCTTTTTTTAATAATTATATTTTTAAAATATTATTTGAACCGAAGATTCATTGAAAAGAATATATATCTTTATCTCATAAAGATAAAAGTAAATTCTTTATTTATTCTACTACTTCAAATCGATTTATAAAAGTATATTAAATATATCGTTATTATACTCTTGTCTTGTAGTGTAATCGTAATCTCATGTTTGTATTCACCTAAGAGTATGTATTCATTACATTTCTGGTAAAGAATATCTTTATGTAGATCGCTCAAAATAAAGAAGTGGATCTTGAAGGAACAATATGAAAATAAATTATGTGATTTATATAGATCATGAATTTAAATTGTAAAATCATTCGCTAGTGTATATGTCAAGGTATGTTAGTTTAACTAAAATGCAACATACAGAACGTACACCTTTCAAAATATCATATAAATACAAACACTTTGTCCAATAAATTTTCTTTTTAAAATTGCTTAATAGTTAAAACATCAACTTCTAGTGTGTTCTAACATAGAATAGATAACTACATTCAAGATCAATCAAATCTCATTCACTCTATTGATTATGCATTTGAATTGTGTGACTTAAAATAGTAAGTTAAAAGTGTAGAATTAATTAATTATACTTGTTTTTGTGTGCCTCTTCTCTAAATCCTGCATTAATACGGGACACATCGTGCATCTAATTGTCCTTTTTTAATTTGCTTAATAACATCAGCTCACTATTACACTTACATAACTAAATTGAAAAATAAAACACATGATTCAAGATATAATGATTTGTCAACCTTGAATAAAATTCATTAGTGCAAGAATAAAAATCCTTTATTTTTACTTTTAATTTTTTTTTAAAATGAACCAAAAATATGCAATTTAATTGATACACACACACAAAAAAAAAAACATTATACCAGCCCATAAAATGTGATTGAACTCATGATACTATATATGTAATATGTGTAGTATGTGAACTAACACCTATGCATTTTTGCTTAATAATGTATATTTTTTCTCACCCCCTTCTCCTCCATCTCATTTGAAGAATATTTGAGTCTGATTTAAATTTAAAAAATACACATTTAAATTCAATATCAACAAACTAGACTTACTAAAAAAGGTTTGTATAACACACACATCTAGAGGGAATTAAGCAACGTATATATCATGCTACAACTTTAGAATATTGTGTGTACTATCTCCTAATTTAGCTTTTTGAACGAGCTCTAAAATGAAGTCGCCTTTAGTGGAGAATATTTTATTGGCTAAGTAACATTTCAAGACGAGTTTGGATTATATAGGTCTTAAAGTGAGAACTGGAATTGGGATGATCCAGATTCAACTGTCAAAGATATTGTCTGCTTTGGACCTAGATCCTGCATATATTTATCCTTTTAGTTTTAACTTAAAAGGCGTCTCACCAGTTCATTCTAAACCTATTTTAATAATGTCTCTTTCTTTTCCCATTGCGATATGTATTCACCTAAAAAGTAATGTGCATTACCCCTTTTCCAGAGGATTGCGTTTTGACTGGGAGTCCCATATATCCCACCTTGGGACTTAGTGTGCTCGTTGAGATTCGCCCCACCATCGTATTGAGGAATAGTACTTTTCTACCATCTGTAGCAACTATGGTTCAATTGTTAAGGTATTATCAATTTGGCTCTAAGCCCACACAAATTTATACACTTGGTTTTAATCCCCTATAAACATCACAACAGTCGATTTTGAACTCATTTTTATATTTCTCATCTTACTTCGATATCAAATTCATCTAAAGGTGTAATGTGCACCTTTTTTTTTAGGTTTATTGTCTGTCATAAACGTCACATGAACCAAATGAGAAACCAAAAAAAATATCTTCAAATCTCTCACTATATAATTGAGCCTTCTATTTTATTTTTACTATTTTATGCTATGACAATTAAATCTTGTGATTTCTTTTACATTCTTGAAATTATTGGACCCCTCTTTTATTCTTAATTTTGACAAGTCTCTCTCACACCTAACAATGAGAGGGGGAGAGATTAGGAAACTCTTTACATTTCATTTTCTCAAACTTCCATGACTCTTTATGTATAACCAATTGTTTAATTTTCAACATAGTAATGATAAAATGTATGAGATCAGAGATCCTTCGTTCTTAATTAGAAGTTTTGATACGTTATGAAAATATACATTATTCGTACCGATATATCCATGCTATCACTATATACTAAAATAAAATAATGATGTACTAATTAAGTTTTGAGTCCACAAAAAAACTGTGTTTTAATTTCTTAAAGAAGTTAATCCTCTCACAGTATTACTATATGCTACTTTTAACGTGGGTTCACACCTCTATTTTTAATTATTTTTTTAAAAAAATATAAAATTACTATACATAATCTAGAGAGGGGAGCATGGGTTCACGTGAACCCATGGAACCCCCTCTAGATACACCTCTGCTAGAAAATATGCTTTTAAGTTGCTTTTAAATAACTTATTTTATATATACAATTATTAATTTATAATTCAATAGCTCAAAAACAACTAATTTTTTTAAATTAATAAATTTTAAATTTTGACTCTGCCTCTGAATATAACCACCATTGAGAAATCACTTTCTTGCTCATTGTTTTTTTTTTTTAAACCCTAATTTGTAACATTCCAAAACATTAATATCTCTATATAGCCCCCCTAGTCCGCTTTCACATAAGACCAAAGAAAGGTCACTTATTAATTACTACTACATGACTCCCACCCACTCATTCATTCAATAATACCACCCACCCCCCCTTAATAACCATATGGTACCCGATATTATTAATCTGATTAATTTAAATTCACTGAACAAGAGGTTCACTAGTTTTCTTTTATTAGTTTGATTAATTTAAATTCACAGAACGTGGGGTTTACTAGTTCCCTTTTGTATATGTTGTATAATTTTTTTGATAAAAAGTGTTTCAATGACGTCCATCTTTAATAAGTATATATACATAGTTTTACCTAATCTAGAGTTTACATGAACCTAATAGCTTTAGCTCATATTATAGATATGTATTAATAATATTTAGTTATAAACTGAATTATTAGTATACATTAGTTTGAGATCATTTAAAATTTTATAAATTTTAAATTTTGAATTCACTTCCGTCACCAAAGAAATCACATGTATCCACCATACCCTGGGCCCCTTCAAATTCACCTCTCAAACTCCATCTTTTAAACTTTAAAGTCCCTCTATTTCCCTTTTTATATATTTTATTTTATTTTATATCACGATAGACATGTGTTTTAAACTCCATCTTTTAAGCTTTAATATTTCATTATTCAACTCTCAATCATTAATTATGTTTTTAATCACTTAAATTTCAATTATCAAGTGCATTTTAAGAAGTTTTATATCCACTCATTAAGCCTGAATATATTTAAATAATTAAGATTTTATAACAAATTATTATTATCATTAATATGTTATCCATTATAACTTTATGCACATATGTCATTTCATCATTACTCAATTTACTTTCAGCACACTAACCACAACTATTGTCACTGTCGTCCACTATTATCAACGACTATCACACCGTTGTTCTTCCCATTATCACTTATATATCACCAATATTCACTATCTTCGATCATAACTATTATCCATGTTAATCACAATATAATCGATTAATTGTCATGATCACCATTTATAATTATTATTAACATGACGATTATCAGTTACTATATATATTCACCATCATCAGCTATCACCATATATCTCCAATCAACACTATCAATTATTACCACTAGCTATCACTCAACACTATCAATCATTATCACTAGTATAATACTATTATCCACCACAGTCATCATTCATCACTGCTAATATCATCATCAATTAACCACTGCCACTATCAACCATCATCATATATCGCCAACCAACATTACCAATTATTACTACTAGCTATCACCATATATCGTCAATCCACACTATCAATCATTAAGTATATCACTATTATCTACCACAATCATCATTCGCCACTGCTAATATCATCATCGATTAGCCACCGTTATAAACTATTACTATCAGTCATCACCACTAGCTAGCTAGGTAGGTACTGTCAAAACCATCACCACCACCGTTATCTATCACCACCATCGATCAACATATTCAATAAAAAACAAACAAGACCTAAATATTTTCTATTGTACAACTATATACCACTCTCAAGTTGTAATAGAACACTACTATACAAAACCATACCCCCACTAATTCTCTCACCCCCACCCCTCAAACACTCCATCCCCACCCCCACCATCCCATCCATCTGCTCATCTCTCTTTGTGTTCTATCTTTTTAATTGAAACCAAATATTATCTTTACCCTTTGAATAGGCTTTTTCTTAATTCCCTTTACACTTTATATATTTTCTCTTTTGAGCATCTTTTTTTTTCTTCCTTACAATCCTTTTGCTTCAATTGTATACAAACTTACTTCATATATATACATAACTATATATATATTTCTTCTTCACTCTTCCCCTTTGATCCATGTTCTATAGGTCAAAAACCTAAAAAAATAATTATAAATATAAAATGTCATTCGACATGACTTTTTCTTCTTCATCTTCCTCAGAACGCCTTTGTTACTTGCAGTGTAATTTTTGCAACACTATTCTAGTGGTAAATACTTCTTAATCCTTCTTCAAACTTGTTTGAATTTTAATTTCTTATTGTGCATATGATAATATATATAATTACTAGGGTTTTTAAACCTTTTGAAGTTTTTTTTTTTTAAAAAAAATGCATGTTAGTAAAAAAATAAAAATACAACAAGGGCATATTTTGATTTTAATAATGAGTATGATCATAGATTATTATTATTAAAATTAAAGAATAATATGTTTTTGATAGAGAATATATGTCTTTTTTAGGTTTAAAGTGAAGTAAATATGGATGAAATTCTTCAAACATAATCTTATTGAGATGAAATACTCTTCTTTTATGAATTATAGGGTAAAAAGGATGTATTTGGTTGGATTTATAATCTTTCTTTGATACTCTATGTTAATTTTTACTAGATTTCACTTGGGACAAAAAAGGGGTTGTTGGTTTTTTTTTTTTTTTTTAAGAGTTTTCATTTGTTTGGAAAATCTTGAAAATTTAACTTCAAATGAGTAAAAAAAAAAAAGAAAGAGAATTGCTATGATCCAAACTATTGTTCTTCTTCTTTATTCCAAAATTTCACAAATAATTGTACAACTAATTTTGGTGTCATTAGATCTCTTACCTTCAAAAATGTAAAAGAGAAAAAATAAAAAATGGTGGGGTTTTCTGTTCACACATTTTTAACACATTTGCCCACTGGATAATCAACTAAAAAAATAAAATTAAAAATATGTTTTTTCTTTTTTTCCCAATTCTTGAGATATCATTAATCTTGTTTCTATTTCTTCAAGAGAAATAATTATGATTGGAATTTGAAACAATTAAGTATTGTTTTATAACTCTTCATTATTTATTTTATTTTTAAAAAAAATCATGTATAGAATTGTAGTTCTTTGTTCGAATGAATTATATGATATATAAAAAAGTACTTCGTATATCATATAATTTTGTTTTAATTTATATATTTTTTATTTATAGAAGTTTTCAAGTTCCTTGTATTGGACTGTGATTTCTGTTCTAGTCATGTCATTTTCCTTGTTATCTCTTTAAATTTCTCACTTTTCTAGTGACTGAGCAATGGTCAGAAAAAAAGTCAGTAGCACCAAAAGGAAAGGAATTAAAGAGATATGATTAGAGATACGATGCTTCATCTTTAATCAGATATCTCGAATTCTACGT